>JARYHS010008074.1:7036060-7061983 GCA_031002005.1 Vandiemenella viatica | reverse complement strand
AAGCAGGACATTCCATAGTTTATTATCACGTTTTAAACGTAAAAGTTACGCTTTCTCGTGGTCTATGTCTTATTTTTTAATTAAATACAAAGACTCAAGCAGTTTTTCTGTTCACCCAGAATGAAAACTAAATTTTCGATTTTCGTTTTTAAAACACGTTATTCTGGCGAGGGATTAGGCTACCATAAAAAATGTATCTTATATTTGTTCTACGAAAACTGACAAATAATAATTATTCTCATCTCGTAATAATTTCTTCTTGAACCGCAGTGAATTTCTATGTATCCTGCTGGAACGGTTTCGATGGCGCAACCCGATAGCAGGACCCTGAACAAATAACAAATACACATGAAATTTTTTGGAAGCCTGAGACTCTGCAATATGTATTGGACGCCCTAATTTCTTTGTCCGCCAGCCAGGCACCCAGCTATGCTTTCATAATGGTGGATGGCCTAGCTGTATCGCTCTGTAATGGAGCCATTTCGTAACCTGTCGGACTCCCGAGCAAACATCGAAATATTTCACGCATATTGGTACACCCGCTCCATCTAGCGACAAATGTCTTCTGCCGTGTGCTGACCTCTAGCGACAGTTATGCAAGTTATCGCGCATGTCGCAACAGGGTCTCGGCGGCCGAGCGAGTACGTACATGTCGACCGACACCTGTTCAAATACGCCTTAGGCTAGGGTTTTCCCCCGCTGGCTTTCTCTATCCTGGGGGAGTGGAATATCTGCGCCCAAAGAAATTAAGCCCTTGGGAGATGGTGCCATCTGTGCGCCGATCGGCGAACTAACATATGCGCAAGCCCGACAGCTACCGCCATCTGTGCGACAGGTCGAGGAACTAACGTGTGACGTCATACGACCTTGAACGCTGATTGGCTGATTCAAAAAGCCCGCCAAGGGAGGTTCCCCCCACCACTTAGTGACGTCACGGGTTTTCCCGGTTTCTGGCTTGAATCGGCTAACCCTTCCTACTTTGAGGCTATGTCAATTTTCGTATTTTTCTAGTAATAAAATTTACAATTTGATTCGTCTATATTCGGAATCGAATTGTCAGTCTGAAAGTGAACCAAGACGATTGTGTAATCTCCTTGGCTCAGATCTATCGGTGGAAAGCAATCACATGCCCACACTGAACTGTTGCCCGACAAAAAGAGTGTCACAGGTATGTGTTACCTCATCCAAGATTGGTTCATCGTTGATGTCAAACATAATAGGACAGGAACTTTAAACATGAATTTCCATATACGTGTACGAAATTTCTGGTTTTGTTACACTTTGTACAGTATTCTGTTCCCCGCAAAGTATCGATGCAATTGCAACGGTGGACGTAAGTCACCTACAGGGTCTAAATATTTAACTACACAATCTTTGTACATGATGTACACAATAGAATGTGTTCCCGTTTGAAGAACTGTCAAACTTCACAATTCCATATTCATAATTTTTTAAAGGTAATGCATCACGCATGAAAATACCACGAAAATGAGGTATGTGGAAACGCTATACATGCCTACGTATATCCTCATCTGCACTGACTTTTTTAAATCCAGATCCATCTTTCCGGTATGTCTTCAACTAGTGCAAGTGTCTCCGTCGCTTCGTCGTGCCGCTACTCTGCAGCCAACTGCTTATTCGCTTCTGCAGCTGCTCCGACAGCTTTGCCAACACTTTCCACCCTCTCGCCAGAGCACCGGCAGCTGACACGCAGGCAAATAATGGTATTAAGGGGAGGATACTGCAATTCTTCTTCTTTTTCTTCATTTTCTTCTTCTTAACACAACCATCCAACTTTAAGTTGGCACGCATGGGCCCTATTAACCGAGAATGCCGCTGCACATTCGTCAAACTATGCATCTTTAGCCTTCATTCTGTTTGCAGCCTTCTCGGCGAGCATACGATCTGCTTCAGCGGTATCTGTCCTGTATGAATAAGCAATTACGTGATCTCTGCAGGCTGCATCTAGTGGGATAATTTTCTTCTGCCCAAAGCTACCCATTTTTCCAGTTTAGTGGCGGGATTGGTATATAGGTATGCGCACCTCAAAAGTAATCTTATCGATGAGCTTGTTTAAAAAGCCACTAACCTTCTTCTCCCTCGTAGGAGGCATTTTTATTCACTGACTTAGTTTGCATGTTCGCGCACCTATATGTAGCCCGAGCAACACAAAACCTTGTCAATATGCGGTTTGTTCAACAGAGGGAGAACGGACCTCTGTTCGCTGAGACAGTGAGCGAATACTGTGCATTCCGTTAAAAAGTGGAAAAACTAATCTTGTGCTCTCTCAATGGACTTAGATTTGAAAATGAATATGTGTTTTCCAAGTCGCTGTACCAGCCAAAGTATCGGTTCTTAGGAGAAATACTAAAACCCATTAAAGAAATTCAGTATATGACATTTATCGGTAATCAAAGTGTGCCTCCGCGTAGTGAAGCTCTATCAAATTATGTGTATGTGTTTGACGATGTTTTGTGTGAAAAGCAGAATAATATACGAAATTACTTTTGTATGGTGAGAAACAGTTCAGAACATTCTTACTACATGTGTCAGATAAATAGTCGGATATTGAAACAGTTCGTTAGGGACAATGCTAACTTGATCGTGTTCTTTAAACAGGACGATATGAATCTCAAGCACATTTACAACGATCACTTAAACACCGAGTTTAAAAACCTATATGGGTACTGCCGGAATGAGCGTAAACACGGATTTTTGGTTATTGACATAGACTGCTGCATATATCATGGGAGGTACCTCACCGGATTTGATTCATTTTTGAATAAATAGACAATCACAATATATACATTTTTAAAAATAAATTCTAATTTATTTTTATTATTTTTCTAGACAGTTCCCCTTCTTATCTATGCCTTCCTCCAATGGCAGGTAATTTTGTAGTCGTATATCAGAGCAATTTAGGAGAGCTCAGTGCGTGTCGACCAAATTTTGTGTGTTTGTGTGTGTGTTTCTGCTGCGTTGTCATGGAGAAGCAACACATTTCTGAACGGAATGCGGCGCGTTTTTATCCAACTGGCCACTCGAACTTGACTAAGATCACCACGGGAAAAAAAACGGTCGCCATATCCCTGGTAACCAGTCAGGAGGTTACGCAAATTTGAAACCGCGCGATTTTTAATCTGCATTAAGCAACTTTGGAACGCATCAAACTGACACTTTTTGAAATCCCAACTCATTACGAATGATTTAGTGCATACTTCCATAGCTGATTTCAAGAATAGTTATGGGTTGATGGGCTTAGAGAAGTTATCGAACAGCCTCTGTGTTATGCGTTGTGATGGTTATGCGGGGATAGTGTGAGTGGGCAATGTTTTCTACACGTTTCCAATCTTACTTAAATGTGTTTCACCACTCTCTTCCCTGAACCCTTGTAGAGGTGGCCATACACGATCGCTTCATGGTCCAAATGGAGAGCCGCCTCTTCATTATCGTCTGTGGGGAAATTGATGTGGATGACGTGGACTGACAGGATTATTTGGATATTCGGTCAGTCAAATATCCATCAGTTTCGTCCATCATGCCATCAAGCCGACCGAAGCTGAGTGGGGACACCAAGCCATCACTCAGTCGGCTGGTGTATCACCAACCACCGAGCAGACAACGTCAGTGCATTGAGTGCACTACACAGCACCGTGCCATTTCCTTTTTGTTTTGAATCTGGTATAGAAATACTTGTTTTGCTACTAGTTAAATATTATTTGAATGCAATATTGAAAATAATACAGTTTTAAATATTATTAAGTAACAATTAGGACGATATTATTTTCTTTTCTCACTTTTTTTAACTGCTAATATTATTTAAAAATAACGACATAAACGCCAACAGAGAAACCGAGTTGGAAAAAAAGAGATAATTCTTCACGGTCTTCTTTTTAAAAAGAAAATAGTAAAATAAGATTAATTTTGTATGTGCCTACTTGTTTAAATATGTTATTTTGCAGCATGTGACGTACCTGTAACTATTTTCGGCCTGCTAAACTACTTAAATTTAATAAATCTGTTTTATATTCATTTTACAAGTTTTAGTAAGATCACAGAGCTTATTTTTCATAATTTCTTACTTTTTTGGACGATAATTTAATTCGCAGCAGTTTTATTCAGTTTTAGATAGTTTGAATATCCTTCAAAAACAATTCGGGTTCGTTTTATTTAATACTTGTGATAACTAGATTGTTGTATAACAAATTGACAACTTATTGTTGTGGCTGACTGGAGTGATGGAATGATGGTGTATGTGTTATGCTTTTGGATGTGATCCGAATGCGCCATAGACGGACCCGCAATTTAAAAATAATGGTTTATAATTGAGCCACACTCGTAATTACAGGTTTGGTAGAACATCATTGATACAGATCAGGAGAGTGTTGATGCACCAACCACAACACATGCTTCTTATAAAGGAGGGTAATTTGGATTGTCAGGGTCGGGGCCGGCGTTAGGGGTGGTTAAGCAGGGCAAAAGTACCCGGGGCCCGGACCACCAAAGGGGGGCCCACCGGCCTGGATGCCTAAATAAATAGAAATCAAACACAAATTTTAAAATCTGCACCAATAATTTTAAACATTTTTGTATTAAAATTTTCTGAGTTATTAAAAAAAAGTTAAAGTAAAAATATTTTCGGTGTGGGGGATGGGGGGAGGGGGCCTAAGATCACTTACCCGGGGTCCGAGAATCGTAGCACCGGCCCTGGTCAGGGTAGAATACTCAAACATGTTCCAAACCCATAGATGAAGGAAATGTTTTAAGCAAACGATATGATAACAAAGCAATTAATGTTGGTCTATTGTTTCTAAAAACAATAGAAGTGACGATGGTTGATAATATTGTGGCAACAAATATAGTTAAAGAAAAATGCATTCGTACTAGATACTGGTTGAAACTACTGTGAAATCTCTGTCGATGCTTTAACCCAATCAATAGTCATCCGAGCAGGGTTCACGTGAGACTGAACGGGGTATAAGTGGACTATGATGCAGGGTTGCTCAATGTGAAGCGAGGTGATAAACACATTTTCCTCTCCACGTATAGACCCTATGAACCATTTACAGCAATATTAACTATAATATACAAAATAGAAGAGTGATATAAACGTGCGCACAACAACAACTAAACGAGGCATCATAAAGTCCAGGACGCATTTTACTCGAAGTGACTGAGAAATTTTCAAGGATTCGTTAAGACCTCTGACGGACACTAAGGAAAAAGCTTTCTTCCTTCAGCAACAGCAGCAGCAGTTTCCTGGCTTCATCGAAGATTTCTTGAAGTCACTAAGTCGAAGTGAGCGAGATTATGACTGACCAAAAGAAGAGTGATTCAATAATGAATGGAAACTCATCTGTTACCAATGAAGAAGATGATATTGTAATCGATGGTAATCAAGATGAAATTACAAAAGGGCTACTGGAAGTGTTGTTTTCAAAAAGTCTGAAAAGATATACACCCAAGAAAGAGAACTCATTCATTCGAAGTTTCTCTGCCAACGCTCTGCTTATTCTACGGCAACGCAATGTTTCGCTTCCGTTTTGACGGAATGCTTCAATTAAATAATTATAGACGAAGTTTCCCCAGGAACCAACGTTTTCCTGTTGTTTCCGGTCTGTCAACAATTTAGTTCCACAAATGCCGTACCAACGTATATTACACATCTACGCAGAGATTTACTGTAAGGATCATCTGTCGATTTCGAAATGCTGTTTGGACCTTTAAAACAGAGCTTGTCGGAACCACGCTTTAAATGTGCTGAATTTATATTAGCGAAGGCTGAAACCAAAATACCTAAGCATGTGTCAGCATAAAGATCAGCAAAACAGTATTTACCTTCACAATGTTAGAGTCCGCATTCCGCAACTAAGATACCCGATGTTTGCATTGTCCCTTACCGATGCTTTAGCATAACTTGATAGGTGTGTATGGATTCTCTTCCTGCTATCTGTGGGCGCAATTGTTATTAAACAGATGTTTAAAAAAAACTAGTTTCTCTCACAAGAGGCAGAATGAACTAACAAGCATGTAATTGGAGCCGCATGCTATAGATTGCTAACTTTTTACCTGCATTGCAAGTTATTAATCACGGCTACCGCAGGACCTCCATTACCTTAGCCAAAAATAACCGGAATAGCATTGTGTAGTTAACGTTTCTGCCACTAGGTGTTTATAGTGCAACTCATTGTCAGTTCAGTGCCGCCTGTGTTGTTGACCTGGCTCGTTCCGTTAATCTGCAGAGATTGTTTTTGCTAGCACTGTTTTGTTATTGTTTCGTTTTTGATGATGGCAAGTTTAGCTGTGAAATTTTGTTTCCTACTAAGGAAAATGCAGCGGACACTGTTTTAATGTTGACAACAGCTTCCAAAGATGACGCTATGGAAAAAACTTAATTGAACGAGTGGTTCTCTCAGTTTAAAAAAGCAACATGTTGATTGATGATTAACCTCTTTCTAGACGTCCATCAACTGCGCCAATCGACGTAAATGGAAAAATTCGAGAGCTTTTGCTCTCTGACCGTCGACAGACAATTGACCAACTGTCAGATTTGGGGGTTATCTTGGAGTTTGGTTTTTTTTTTTTCCTACCTCATCGTACATCTTTCTTCTGGTGTGTTGAGATAATTTGTCCCACACAGCTTCATCTTTCTTGGCCAGTTCAGCATGCTTTGCACAAGGGACAGCTGGGTAAAAGCGCGTACTACAGTCTATATATAAGCAGGGTTAAAGCGTAAAATACTGCATTCGTCCACGTGTAATACTGCATTCGTCCACGTGTAATATTGCATTCATCCACGTGTAATATTGCACGGGAAGAAATATCGAGAAACTTCATCCGGCTGATTACAAGAACTGCTCAATGAATCATCCGGCTGTTAAACTGAACAGACAATTCCAACGCGCATCTTCTATTACTACTATTACTCCGCGATTCACTAAAAGTGTTTGGTGGAGGGTGCATTGCACCTATCCGGGAAGGTAATGGTTTGGAAGGGATATACGGGATATGGCAGGAGGCGCCCATGGGCTATTGTGAGGAACCATCCCAGCATTCGCATGGAGCGATCTGGGGAAACCATGGTAAACCCAGATCAGGATGGCCGGAGTACTTTATCGAAAGCTAGTCCTGTCGGATTTTAAGTTTACTCGCCAGGTAAATCCTTTCTATTCCACTCCCTAATCGCTCGTGAAAAAAAATGAGTACGGTTCTGGCCCTGATTTCTCTTATATTATTTTCGCGATCATTCCGAGATATGAATGTTGCTGGTAGAAATATTTGTTTACTGTCATTCCGAAATACGTCAGTCGAGAATTTATCAATTGCTTCTGTCGAGAGCAACGCCTTCGGTGCTCCAGGTCTTCCCAACCTAACTCCTTCAACATCGCACTTACGCTTTCCCTACAACTATATATACGTGTCACGAATCGGGCGGCTCTTCTTTGGAGCATCTCTAATGCCTCCATTAATCTCTTTTGATGGGGACCCCATACAGAGCAACAATATTCTAAGTAAGGCCGCACTAGTGACTTGTGTGCAATCGATTTAACTTCCGGAGTGCATTGTTTTAAATTACGACCTAGAAATCGAAGCAGATTTGCTTTCCCAATTACATTCTCGATATGCTCATTCAACGACAAATTATTACGGTATTAAGGTATACAGCGGAATCTACCGTTCTAAGGACAGTGCCATTAATAGTATATTCAAAGCTAAATGGTGTTTCCTTTTTACTTACACGCATGACTTGGCACTTTTTAGCGTTTAACTCTAACTGCCAATCTTTACACCACGCAATTATTTTCATAATATCGTGTTGTAACAAAGCGCAGTCGTGCTGGGTTGTGATTTCGTGATAAATAATAACATCATCGGCAAATAATCTTTTCATCCCTCTTATGTCGCACAAATCATTAACGTATATGAGAAACAACAGAGGCCCTATCACGCTTCCCTGTGGAACATATGGAGTTTGTGAGATGATGGAATAGATGTCGCGGAAATGCTCCATGTAGATTCATTCTTGGATTATACAATTATTATTGACAATATGAAATTAGGTTCCACTATTGATTACATTGAGTGGTTCGATGGCTACGTGGTACACTTAGTATATTTTTAATTCACACGCTGTTAATAGAAGTTCGGTAACCAGCCAGCGCGCCACATGGTAGAAATACTTTCTCCACGTGAGCCAACAGTCCACTGATTCTTTTCGGATGACTTGCTGTGCGAAACTGTTACGTTACCGTAGGTTAGATGTTTTAATTTCTGTAATCTAAGTGGTAATTAGTAATTTTATTAAATCGTGCCATTATTAACTTTATTTTAATTAATGCTTAACAATAAACTATATTAGATTCTCAGCATTAAATATTATAATTTCTGTTTCCTACTAAAATCCAATAATTATTCTGTTCCTTTCATATGGTATCAGTGAAAACATTCCAGCTTATGTGTTCTAGATGTTATTGTTCGACCCTATGAAGCGCAGAACTGTTGGTATTCCACTGTTTACAATGAAAGAAATTGAGGTTCAAAAATGGCCCGAGTCACTTCGAGAAAATCACTCACTGACTGATGTTGATGAAAACTCTAAGGTACTTCCCGTAGTCGTAGAAACCTGAAATTTGGTACACACATAACTGATACTCGTAAGCTTCCGTACATCTACCCCTTACCTACCCCTAGCGTGAAATCGCTTTCTACCTTTTTGGAGAGTGAGCTTATTAAGTTTGATTATTGTGTTAAATTTTACTTCTTTCCTTTCCTTACTTTGGAAGTTACAGAAAATCAAAATTTTATTTTGACCACGACACTCC
Source organism: Vandiemenella viatica (assembly GCA_031002005.1). Lineage (NCBI taxonomy): Eukaryota > Metazoa > Arthropoda > Insecta > Orthoptera > Morabidae > Vandiemenella > Vandiemenella viatica. The sequence continues at coordinate 7,053,161 of JARYHS010008074.1, read as the reverse complement.
GACATCAAAATTCCACTTTAGTTCCAGTATTTCTGGAAACAAGTAATTTGGTACACATGTACGGTTTCATCCATAAATCATAAGAAAAGACTGATATTGGAGTTTTCCCCCGTATTTATTAATTACAATCCCAAACATGAAAAATTCTAGCACATATGCCTAATTCAAGGTGACCAGTTCCGGTTTTTAACAATTTGTCCCGCGTCCCGCGGCGTATTAATAAAGTCCCGATTTTTTTAAAGTATGCATGACAAGCTAGGGATCGGCGGGAGAACGGGAAGGGAATATACGGCTTTCGGCGGCCATGTGGCTATTTCGTCAGGATATGAGTTTTATATTATTTTTGTCAATTTTATAATGTTAAACTTTAATGAAAACAAATAATTGTTGAGAACTGATTATCGAGAAGTAATTATCAAAAACTGCTTATCAATGGTCGCACTGTTGGTAATGAACAATGGCATTTTTCGACACTGGCAGAGACAACAGAGGAAGCATTTTGTGACAGTCTCTGAGACGATACACATCGTGCTGCGTCCTAATACCAGTTAAACAAGAGCTGTCAACAAATCAGCTGTTCAGATAATTTAGGTAATTAATTTATTTCATAAATACATAAATTTAGCAGATCATACTCTTATTATTTGTACTGTATTTTAGAGAAGCGTCAAAAGGTCTAGCGTCGGCCTTGAAAGTGAACTTACGACTCACATTACGGCAAATTCAAAACTAAATTGGAATTATGTACAAAAATCATTCGATCATATTACTCAAAATTTTTCGTACCTTATAGTAACATTTCCGAAAACGATCTTTTTAATAAAGTATCATTATTTAAAACTGTAGAATACGCGCTGTCCTTACCAGGAAATAATGCTGCGACTGAACGTGTTTTTCTACGGTAATTAAAGTGTGGACATAAAAAAAAAAGTGACAATTAAGAGCTCAGACTTTGAAGGCCATATAATGTGTGAAATATAATTTAACAAAGTCTTGTGAAAAATTTCACGAGTTTTTAAACAATGACAGCAATTTACTGGAAAAAATTAACTCAAATGAGAAATATGCCAAAGAAAAATACTAAACAAGATTTTTAATGTATTATATCTGTAAATTGTACTTATGTTGACATTAAAAATATATATATATATTGCAATACTATTTTGGGTTAATTGCTATACTACGGACGATGCTATATTCCCGAGAATTCTTTAATGCATGGAGATCATCAAGTTTAACTAATATCTTAAATTTTACTTTGTTCCTATGCTTATCTTGTAAGTTACTCGTTATTTACTTGTGGTGGTAGTTAAACCAGCGGCAATCTGCATTGTTCGGCTACGGCGCACACCCATTGTCACGATTTTTACTGAAAATGAACTCATAATATATACTTTAAATTAAAAAAAATGCGAGAGAAATTTTGGCTTTTATGTATTTGTAAGTTTTATAAAGCAACACATTTAACGTATTTATATAGGTTAAATAAAACATAGCATGCATAATGACCAAGTCACCAATATTTTTTAATTCTAAATAGACGATGTGTAACATCAAGGGAAACCATTCTGTTTCACGTAGTGAAGTTAATACGAGCACACTGTAAAGCCTAGACTTGGCTCACAGGAAGGTCTCGTAACAAAAGCACGAGACTTGGCCTATTTTTACGATAATTGGTTTTCTGAGATCTTATTGGAACTAAGTTTGGCACTTACTTGCACATGGGATAAGTAATTTGGCAGATTAACACAAATGAACACAATCATTGTATGTGATTTTCTAAACAAACAAAAAATAAGTTTAATCGCAGTTTGTTGTGTCTGCTACTTTTATTAACTACCGAGTTTGATAAATGGAACGACTTGGCGGTTAATTCGGACGTTAGTACAGGCGGCTCGCCACGTGAAGGCCGCTTACACAATGTTGGTTGACGTCCGAAATACACAATGGGCGCCGCACGCCGAATGCTGATCAACAGGTGGACGAACCATTCTTGTTACTTAATCTTTCAGGCATGCTGGCCATAGTGCACGTCATTTCTTCGTATACCACTGTCGTTAGCAGGCCCGGGTGGGGTGGGGAGGGTGTCACCAAGAATATGTCACTTCGTTATCTTACCTAAAATAATAATAATGATAATCATACAAACGAGATCATAATGGAACAATAAAATGAACAAAAAGTGTATTGTTTAACTTATTCAATATATTTTAACTAGCCCCAAAGCGCGACAAAAATGACGGGTTTAACGGAGTGTTATGGTAATTTATTGTTCTGCAGTTGCTTAACTAAATAGAATTGTTATAAAATAAAGCTCATTGTAAAAGCTTCAGTTGTCGACTTGGTCTAGGACGCATTTCAACCTATCCCCAACTCTGCTAAAATTGCCGCTAGAAAAGCAAAGCTTCCATCACGCGCGAATTAATACATTCCCTGTATCTCATGTCAGTGTCATCATGCATCGCCATATAAACTTGATCCCAAATCTTCACAGATTCTCACGCATTTCTTTCTTATTACCTGTGATGAAGATCGATGTTTTAACGCAGACACGGGCTTACATCGGCTGAAAATAATGACCCCAGTGAAAACGAAGGATGCGAAAAGTAAATCTTAACAACTTACGCTATGCCACGTAATATTTAATTGTGGTTTAGGCAACACATAGATCAATTATGTTTGGAACTTCTTTCATTTAAACCATGTAATGATTTCAGTAAAAGAAAAATCTGATAATTAATATGCCAATTTAAACGAAATACGTACTTTTCTTTCAGTGTTCTGATAATTAATTTCTTACCAATTGCTTAACTAAATAGAATTGTTGTAAAATAAAATTCAATGTAATTCCTCATGCCTTGCGCAGTAACAAAATGTTTGTTTCCCTCCGGGTCCAGGTTGTATTTCAAACGTAACCACAGTGGGGGATCTAGGATTTTACCGCTGCCCCCCCCCCTCCCCCCTAAAGAAAAAAACCACACTCAGTTGGGTACTATTAAACTAACGTGATAAAAAAGACATAATAGGAAATGAGTTCTTTTATTGCTTGCATTATATATAATAAACACCATCAGAATACATAACGAACGATCCAGACTGTACTCACAATTGTAGTCCTTTAGGGTTACCAGACGTCCCCGTGTTTAGTTCTCTGTCCCCGGACAGATTTCGTCCCCGCAATGTCCCCGGATTTTTACTGTTGTCCTCAGAATTTTTTTTAATCAAGCGAGAGTTCTTTAAAAGCCCTGATTTGCAAATGCAATCGTTTAAAGCAAGAGATATGAAGCGCCCTTCTTTCCTTGTACGTGCCTAGGAATAAAAGAAAATTACAAGGATACTGCGTATTGGACACAACAGCTTTGGAAGATCAAGTCTCCTTGCTGTGTGCAACATGGCTGTCTGTGATCCTCATTTAAAATGAAAAATATAAACAATATGTGGCTTTTAAGTTAATCCAACCTTTAATCATATAACTTATAAAAATACAAAGTTTCTAAGGAAAATCTTGGGACCAAAAAAAGTGACAGGAAGAAAATTTAATTTCCGTTTGGGATCGAACCAATTATATGACAAGTTTGAAAAGGTAAAAACACAATTAAGAAAAGGAGATTAGCTTTCTATGGACATATCAAGAGAATAGAATCAGAAAGAATGGCAAAGAAAATACTCAACTTTCACGAGCACAGGAAGACTCAAGTTCCATGGGTGAAGGAGGTCCATCACGATCTGAAAAGATGTGGGATCAGCATGGAAGATATACAAGACAGGGAAATATTCAGAGGAAAAATTGCGGAGGTAAAGGATGTGACTGTAGAAAAAACCAACCAGGAAAAGGAGAGAATTTTCAGAGAAAGAAAAAGCAAGAGTGAGCGAGAGAATGAAAGAGTGCTGGCGACGGAGGAAGGAAAGTCAGAAGAGGAAATGAAGTTGCGTAGACGTAGTCCATAGACGGCTGTAAAGGAAAGTAAGAAAAAGTATAACGCGTTATGCCGAAAGCGTCCCCGGATTTTGGGTGAAAAATTTGTGAAGCGTCCCTGGATGTGCAGAAAAAATTCTGGTAACCCTGTCTTAGGCCCTAGCAAAATTTGCACTAAATGTTCCTACAACTTCACTCGCCGAGCTTTCATTTCCGCGAAAGAGTCTAAAACTTCATCAAAATTTGTCTGATAAGATCGCGAGGCTAGAAAGACGTTCCTGGCTCATTGTTGATACTGAAACTCCGCTCGCGGCTTGCGGACGTCGTTGGTAGCGTGCAGTATATTCTCAGAGCAATACGAATATTAGGAAAGGCCTCCTGCAAGTCATTTCTACACGTGTGTTGCAACAATTAGAATGGACTAGTTGTTTCATCGATTCCAATAAAAAATTGAGCTTGTTGTTTAAACACGGGAAGTTCTTGGCTGAAATCAATTGCGTTTAAGTCCTTGGAGTATCTGCTTGCTAGAACGGCTCCATAATCTTAATTTATTTGATGTGGCAGTCAAGACGTGGGCAAAATTTTCATTATTTTATATTGTTGATTAATTGTTAACGAAAACAGTAATGACACAGAAAGAAATAAGTTAACGTTATATTTCAGCGTTTCCAACCTGTGGTATGTTAAGATGGTGCAAGTTATCCGAAGGAAGAATTTTAAAAATTTGATTCTCAAAGGCATCATATCAAGAAATATTAGTGAAATACAAAAAAAATGGATATCGTCTCGTCCTGCATAAGACTCTAAGCGAGAAGAAGCTAGTAATCCAAACTTTCTAAAAACAATTAATATTTCAAGTACCATAAAAAATCTGGTATTTTTAGGATAGGGCTGCTTAACAGTCTATTCCCTAAATACGTTTTCGGAGTGCGACGTTTTATGAGTGCTTTATTGTAGGTACAGTAGAGTCTCGCTAATCCGAACTAATTGGGACTGGGCCTTGTTCGGATTACCGATTTGTTCGGATTAGCCGGAGTTACAGTGACTAATTTCTACAATGAAGTATACCAAGCATGTAAGTAGGTACAGCATGGTAACAATTGGGAACAACTGGGTGAACAATGGCTCACTCTCACTCCCTCCCTTTATTGTTGAGATGTTTGAAGTGTTCGTGGTCAGTGCACTCTCAGACGGCTCGCGAACTGCTGAGTTAATCTTAGCAATCGATCGCTAACACACTTACAAAATTCGTGTACACTAGCGTGTTATCGCCATGAGTAAACGGAAACATACGACGTTAACGCTCAGAGAAAAACTGGATGCTTTGAAGCGATTGGACAGTGGTGAGAATGTATCTAAGCTGGCGACGGAACTAGGTGTTGGTAAGGCAATCATTTGTGATTGGAAGAAGAACCGAGTGAAGCTTGAACAGTGCTGCGCAACGTCTTCGGGAAAAAACACTCGAGATTCGGCAGACTCTGAAACAGCCCGAGTACGATAAAGTGGATGAAGATCTTTTCTATTGGTTTACACAGGAAAGAGAAAGGGGAACTCCTCTGAGTGGACCAATGGTTCAGGAAAAGGCTGTTTACCTAAACAAATTAATGAATGGTGATGAGTCTTTTAATGCGAGTACGGGTTGGTTGGACAGATTTAAAAAAACGTCATGGGATTCGTCAGCTAACAATTACTGGAGAGAAGCTTTCTTCTGACCATGATGCAGCGAAGGAATACGTGCATGAATTAAATAAACTGATAAGAGAGGGAAATTATTCTCCCCAACAAATTTATAATGCTGACGAGACAGGCCTTAATTTTAGGGCATTGCCAACAAAAAGCCTGGCATCAAAAGCAGAAGTCCAAGCTCCTGGCTTTAAAATGAGCAAAGATCGTGTGACTTTACTAGTGTGCAGCAACGCTGCTGGTAATCACAAGCTCCCTTTAACGATCATCGGCAAATCTGTTAGCCCCAGAGCTTTCAAAAACTGCAACATGAAATCCCTACCTGTATACTATCGCAACCAGAAAAAAGCATGGATGGATGGTAAGCTGTTCAAAGAATGGTTTCACTACCAGTTTTTTCCCTCTGTCCGGCGGTTTTCCAAGGAAAATAATTTGCCTCCCCGTGCTATACTTTTGATTGATAACGCACCATCTCACCCCAGCACTGAGGAATTATATGATGGAGAAATCGTGGCGAAGTTTTTGCCGCCGAATGCTACACCACTTCTACAGCCCATGGACCAGGGCGTACTACAAACATTAAAACTGATTTACAGAAAACAATTCTTAAGAATGCTGATCCAAGATGATAACATCCCTTTAGTTGAAAAAAAAAAAAAACAAAAAAAAAAAACAAATCTGAAGGATATTGTTTATTGGGCTGCTGAGGCATGGCAGAAAATTTCAGAAAACACTGTGAGAAAATCTTGGAGAAAACTATGGACATCTCTTGAATTTCAGGACATACCAGCTGAAAATGAAGATAGTTTCCTAAAAATGGTACAGACAATCCCTGGATGTGAAGAAGCCTGTGAAGCAGACGTAGATGAATGGATGGCAGCGGATGATTCAATACTGGAGCACCTTACTGACGTTGATTTAGTGGCTGCTGTGACTCAAGACCAGGTAGAAGTGGAATGTTACGACGAAAGTGACAATGAGACGGAATGTGACAAAGGAGAGTTGGTGTCACACACTGACGCGGCAGAAGCCTTTGATCTCGCGCGCTACGCTATATGGAGCAACAGACCACTGCTACACCAGCTGATTTAATGTTTATCAGACGATGGCGCAACTTTGCGTAATATAACAGACTGTCTTCATTACGCCAAAAACCAATTACTGAGTTTCTGTGCTCTAAAAAGTAGGGATGAAATGTGTGTTTCTAACCGTTGTAACTACTATCGTAATTTTGACAGTTTTTCTTTCAGTGTTACGCACTTTTTAAATTTAATCTTTTCTAGCTAATTTTTCTGTATAAATTAAAATTGTGTACATGTACAGTAGTTAACCACACAATTATATAGCGTATGAACTGTATTTTCAGGGTGTTTTAATTCTTTTACCATTTTTTATATTAAGTCTATGTAATGCTTTGCCATGTTCGGATTAACCGGACGTTCGGATTAGCGGGACTTTACTGTATATGTGTTGAGAAACGGCGGTATATGCTAATAACAATTGGTAGGTTTGGTTCATAATATATATAGAGGTAAGAAATAAGGCCCATATAAGTTAATGAACAGATTTTTTGTTGTTGACATTTACCGGTCCTCGGATTGACAAAGGATGAGAAACGCTGAGATATTTGATAACGATATATTCTTCCTTACCTGTTGATGGTTCGTTTCCAGTAATAAATATTTAAACTCGTTCAGCACAAAAGTAGATATTATCACAAAACTGGGCTAATCACTCGAACGCAGCTGCAAGAATGCGAACATCAGATGGCAAAATTTATAAATCCAAGAATATCTGGAGTTCACGCTAACAAAGACGGAATGAATTCCATTCCTTGAATAGAGCTTTGTTTTGAGGCCGCTCTGTCACAGAACAATGAATTTTCCGTCCTTTCAAGTTGCCGCCGCGGTCAGTGTACCACGGCGCTTTACTTAAAAGAAGGGTCGACAGCACATGAATATACGCCCTGGCGCTTATAAAAAGATGCCACCAACACATGATTTTGGCGCCCCCCTGAAGTTGTCGCCCGGGGCAAGAGCCCCGGTTTGCCCTCCCCCCCCCCCTCCAGATCCGACACTGTGTAACCACATACTCTAAACTTGCTACCAGAAAAAAATACTTTAATCTCAAGCATATTAATACATGCACTGTATCGCATTTCAGTGGCAATAATGCATTGCTATATAAATTTGGGCTATAGCGTAATAACTGGGACTCATAAAAGAATTGTCCTTTTGGACTGAAAATTGTTACTTACGTTCGATAGATTATACTGTTTAATGTGTGTTACCTCACAAACTTCCCTCAAAACGTGCTGTAACGCGAGCGACTGGAAGAAGCTACATAACGAAGTATAATGGTCATGCAAACGTTCTTTGAACGATATTATTCTGGAATATGTTGCTATCACAGCCATCAAAAATGCAAGTATGGAACAAATTACACACAAAAAAAAGAAAAAAACTGCAACAACTTTGAACCGTTAGCGAACGAAGGAATTTAGTTTTTATAGCTTACATGTTGTGGAAATAATAGCCTCAGTAATATTACTCAGTGAAAGCAAAGAAAATTAAAATAAACCTTATAAACTTGCATTATTCCAAGTAATATTTGTTTTAATTGAGTGTATGCTGCATAGTGCACGATCAGTGTGTAACTACTGTATTTCCATTCAAACGATTTAATAGTTTCAATAATAGGTCACAGTTTAAATTATTTTGAAAAAATGAACATAAATTATTCATTCCCTCTGCTGTAGCGTCAAATGTCAGTTCTAATTCTGACCCATGCTAAGTAACAATCCAATCAAAGCTTTCGCTAACATTGATGTTCCAAAATTAAAACTTTTATCTTACATATCTATGGACAAAGAATTTAAGGAATACTTCTATTTATCAAAAGAATAATACGTAAAAATAAGCATACAATGATTTAAACGCAATACATACTTTTTCAGTGCTCTGTAGGTTAATTTATTCGCGGATGCTTAGAAATGTTACTAAGTAACGTGCATAACCAAGAACAATGGCATTAAGCGTGGCGTCGTTGCCGTCATAGATGACGTCATGGCGTGACATCTGACGTCATACATGGCAGACTTGCTTATTATATCTATACATTGTATACAAAAATTATTTTTTTAATCTACTTTTCAGTATTAATTGCGCAATGCAAAAACTGTACTGATCTTTGCTTGTTTGTAAATGAACGGATTCAACAATTTTTCCAAATCAAGTTCGTCAGTGAGCTTACCATGTGCATTGTAATATTGAGATGCTATTGAGTCTATCTTGCAACATTGTCGATCATGGGAAATTTCGTTCATTCGAGCAAGACAATCCAGGAATCGTGACGAGTATTCGAACAAAGCCCACAAACTATGATGTGAGTCCGCTAGTCCATGTGTACTTTTGTAATAAATCTCCAACCCGCTATCAAAATTTTTGCCTGCTCATCCTGCCTTCTCAAAAGTTGCAAAATCATGCCTCTATCACTCTCTATCATGCCTCTATCATGCCTCTATCACTCTCTATCACGCCTATATCATGCCTCTATCATGCCTCTATCATGCCTCTATCACTCTCTATCATGCCTCTATCACTCCTCCTATCACTCTCTATCATGCCTCTATCACTCTCTATCACGCCTATATCATGCCTCCATCACTCTCTATCACTCGGCAACATTCATAAGCTGTCCCAAAGGGAATCGTTATAATGATTTGAAGACTCTTATCAAATGGCTATAGATCCATGAGTTCTGGATCATAAAGATATAAGATTTACGGAAAAACTCTTGAGTTATTTCGAGTTGGTTGACGCGATGGGAATTTTACTCTGACAAGGGATTTTACACGACGATTATTTGTAGTCGATCGCGCCAGATGCGACAGCTGCCCTGGCGGTCTCTCTTAAAACATCAAAGGAATTTTGCGCTTCACTCATGGCGTTGTGGTGGGTACGCAGTCTATTTTACACGCATTTTGAAAGACGAAGCTAATATACTTAATTGGTTTACTCTCTCTATCTTTCTCTCATTTCTTTCCTCTATGCACACTCAGTCGCTACCCACCATACCATATCATACTAGGGTTGCCAACCGTCTGGGTTATGGGCAGATTCCGGTTCTAACGTGATTTTTCCGTGTCCGGCTCACTACATGCGACCAGACTCAAAAGGTCCTGTTATTAAGAAATTTCAAAAATTATGGAAATAAACAAGGTCGTTTGGCTCCTTATTCCCCTCCCGCTGAACGCGATCAACTGTTTCACCCTGTGATCCGTTCTAAGGCCTCGTATCCACTTGAGCACGCTCTGGCGAATGAGCCGCTCAGTGAAGCGAGTGGCTCAAGTGTGGACGCCTGAGCACGCTCGCAACGAATGACAGCGAGCGCGCTCGGGGCGAGCCGATCGGTTGTCGGTATTTTGGAATGCTCAAAGGCGAGCCAGTGTTTGTTCGGCGCTCAGTGTGGACGGTATTTGACGGTTTCTACAATGAGCGCGAGCACGTGGGACAATGAAACTTGCTTAACTCTAATTGATGAGTATGAATCAAAGAGGGTGTTATTGGATAGCTCCAGTATTATAATCGAACTAAAAAATAAGGTGCATGGCGTGAAATCAGCGAGATAATAAACTTTGGTATTGATGATGTAAAGCCAGCTAGGGTCATTCAGGCGACAACGATAAAAACAGAAGAGAACTTCTATAACGGGAAGTGGTAAGTATTTTTTAATACTATTTCTCACAGCTGAACGGATTTTGATTGAATTTGGTTTTAGGATCTGAATTTCGTAAGTGCCTAAAATCATATTGATTTTGTGCCAGGCAATATAATTGTTTTACCAATTTTTATTAAAAACTTGAAATCAATGCCATAATTAAAGAAAAACATAAAAATAACCTTTAAATCTATATTTGTAAACATAAATTAAAAATAGGTACCAGCCTTAAAATAATTTTGGAGTGACTCAATAGTGCCATCACAGACTACCCGTACAAAAGGATGATGCTTTGTTTATATACTTTGAACATATACTGCAGGCTTGTGTAGGGATTTCCTGAGGCTAGGAATCTTAAAAGTTATTATAAATTTTATCTTCTGGTGGGATCGCCTCACGCATAGGCGCATCGTGCATTTTAATATGAGGTCCAACAAATGACAGTAAATGTTCGAAATCGATCTCGTAAAGTTTTAAAATAGCGCATTGTCTTCTTCTAAAGTCAATACGCGAATTAAATTATTAAGATAATTTCTTCGCTGACGATGACTTTCTCTAATCCATCAACTTGGTAATTTTCTTCTCTGTTTTGACATCGTATGGATAATAATAAAGGCTGCAGCTACGCGTGACGACACGTCAATAGCCGAGCGTTTTCTGAGCACTGACTCCAGGCTCGTTCGACCAAAATTTCCTTTTCCTTGAGCACGCTCGAACGAGCGCGCTCAAATGAATGAGCGGCTCATTCGCCTGAGTGTGCTCAAGTGGATACGAAGCTTATGGTGTCGCGAAAACTGCGCCCAGTGAAATTTGCAGCCAGTGAAATTTGCGACCAGAACTGGGTCTCAACAATGCTGTAGCGGCTTGAGTCTTTGAAATCGGTGTTTATTATTGAATAGGCTCAAACTGGTTGTGTTGACAGCCGCCCCGCCGGCGCTCTGAGGGGATTGCTACCGTGCTACGTTTGTAGCCTATGTTTTAGAACAGCTGTTAACGTTATAAATGATTCACAGTTTATAATTGTTATTAAAACATAAGTTTTATTCTGCCTTAAAAGACGTAGAAGTGTCCTAGCGAGCCCTATACTTATAGAATCGTAGCAGATTTCATGCAAACTCTCCCTTTACATTACCAGTGCAGGAAATATTCTACTATCGGTAGTTGTGGGTTAACTGCTTTTGCATTTATGACTTGAAAACCAAAACAAGCAAAATCTATTACTGCCATGAAGGCATTGCGAAAAAAGGAGGGAATGAGGTTTCCTCTTTCTGTAATCACTTCATAGCACATTTCATTCCCCAAACAGTAGGTTTTTGTGGGAGGCGATGACATCATCCTAGAGTTTAACAAGTGGTGGCCCAAGAACTTTAAAAATATGTGCTCCCAAGTGAAGCTCGGAAACTAAATACGTGTTTTCCCCACTCACCGTCAACTGTCTTGATGGATATGGGACTGACCGGATATCCAAATAATTTTGTCAGTACACGTCATCCTCATCAATTTTCCCATAGATGACACGATAATGGAGTGACATCACTCCATTTGGACGGATGAAGCTTTCGTGTATGGCCGCCTATAGACGACCTCGGCCAGCGCGACCTGGTTAGTACCGCACTGGAGTGTTGCAGATCAGCAAAAAATTCAACTTTCAGTAACGAGTGCGAAAAAATTCTAAGAAATAATACTTAACTTGCGAAACAAGGTGATTTGCTTTTTAATTCGAAACATTTGCGTGTATATATATATTTTTTAATAGAAATGAGTTTGGCTGTTTCGGCCGTGTAATGTAAAATGTCACTGACTGGCTTTCATTCTATTTGTTCGCGTAAAAACTTCCAGGCCACAATTTAGTGAGACCAGGTCGGGTCGTCTAAATGGGCCTTACGAGTCGCAAGTTGGCGGTGACACAAAGGGAACAGTGGCCGCAGATTTCACAGATTTTAGGTTGGCCGCAAATTTCACTGGTCGCAGTTTTCACATATCCGTGTTCTAAAGTTGAGAACAGTTTGTCGCATGTCTGATTGTCGTGAAGTGATTGGTTTACTGAGTTACCTACCTGGCACCTTACATGTACATAATGAGTGATTTGCCGAAGGAAGTACGGAAACGTTATGGTTGTTTCAGAGAGAAGTGGCTCCCAAATGACGAATTTATAACGCGGTTACGTAAAGAAAACGATTTCGCCGCATTTCATGAAGTGTGTAAAATAAATTTTACTGTAAAATTTGACGGTAAAAAAGCAATGAAACGTCATGCGATTACAGAAGAAGATGTGAGGAAAACAAAATTTACCTCTGAAACAGCAATTTTAGCCTTTTTTTTTGAGTTAGTTTTCAGAAGAAGACACTGTTTCTTCTGCAGAGGTTTTGTTGACATAATAATAAAATAAGTTATTTTATTGGATTATTAATTGTATTAAATATTTATGATTGTTATTCCAAACAATAATTTTTCTAAAAAAAGTTCGCAATTGTTACAACAACAATTAATTGTAAAAATAAAAAAAGAATTGCTCTGTAAATTTTACTTTTTGTACCATACATACTTCCCTCCACCCCCCCCCCCCCTCTCCAGGGGGCTTTTGTCCGGCCGTGGAGACCAGAGATTTTGGCTTTTGTCCGGTCGTGGAAATCTGAAAAGGTGGCAACCCTATACCATACCCACATTACCACCCTGGTCCTTAGACGTTATTTTCGGACGCAATGTATACCGATAAATTTACTATCATGCATGTGATCACTTGTTTCATGCCTCCACACAATGATTCACAACCTAGGTGACGGGCAGTATACAAACAATTTAATTCTAATTGATTTTAAGGTATAATTTTTAAAAACTGTTCACATAAAATATGATACAATACTCGTTCTGTATAATGCCGTAAGAGAAGATAAGACATATCCAAGCTTTCTCCACATCAAGAATATTTTAACGAACAGGCAAAAATCTGGAATTCCCAGGGTATGGCTGCATTGTTAACATCATAAAATAAGTTTCTAGTTGGCATCAAAGCTAGAGTAGTTCTTCCAAAAGATTAAGTTAGCGGCCATTTTCTGAGGGTCTCGTTGTGAGTGTAGGTCTTAAGGGATCGCACGCTGCGTGCTTGTGTTTGGCTAATAATGTACACATAGGTAAGTTGTGGTTCGCAGATTTATTTATGACAGTTTACTGGTTCTCGGGTTGGGAAAAGGCTGAGAAACGCTGCCTCCACATATAGCAGTCGGAAAAATAATGTACTATCATCCTTCTATATTTCCGAACGACCTGAATCCCGTACAGCGAAATTTCCCGTAACTTATTCAACTTATAGCCACGAAGCTACGACGACAGTGCTATACACTAGCGGTGGTATAGTTAGGTAACTATCCAAAACTGATACCGATCCAACTCACAACAGAATTTGTTGTTTTCAGATTCTTTTTTTTTTTTTTCATGTTTCGCCAATAAGACTGTCATGCGAACATAGAATGAGACTCTTTTTACGTTTCTAAAGCAAACGATAGTGTCCATAAAGAACATAAAAGTTATCATATTTATAGAAGACAGTAATTTTGAGAAGGTGCTAGGCCAAAAAACATTTCAGCTATTATACAGAAATTTGACTGCTTAGAGTAACTAGAAATACAAAAGAAAAGTCAATATTTACAATCTATTGCAGTTCGCGATAATTATACGACATTACATGAATTAGCTGATATGATATTGCTGAAACGATATATTAAACGTAATTGCCTTATTTTATATGCGAACTTCTTTCAGTTTTTTCATAAAATACTGCTACTAGGATGGTAAAGTGAAAGGAAATTATGTTAAATAATTGTAGTCGGTAATTTAAGACGGTATCAATGCAATCAGCGACGGCCAAAAATATAGAAAAACAAAACTTATTTTCACTCACCACTAATAAGGGCAATTGCTTGAAGCATACAGAAAATATAATTTATGCAGCCTCGGTTACACACGCCCTATCAGTAATTTTTTTTTTTTTTTTTGAGTGGGGCAACATAGCCCAGGCAATAACAGATATATGTTCACTTTGTAGTTGTTTCACTAAGATTAATAGTACAATAATAGAAACGCGAATTACATTATAGAGTGTCCTAAGAAAAATGGTGAAGAGGTGCAACATGCCAGGGTTGACCTCATGCAGGTCCTAGATCGCCATCACAATCCACGTGTGAAACACGCCGTGAGACGGGTAAGGCTAGCGCAAATTGAGACACGTATATTGCGTGTGACGAGACGCAGCACATACAGCAGCGCGCAATGAGACGCGTATAGCGCGTGTGACGTGACGCAGCACATACAGCAGCGCGCACTGAGACGCATGTAGCGCGTGTGCCGTTACGCAGCACATACAGCAGCGTGCACTGAGACGCGTGTAGCGCGTGTGACGTGACGCAGCACATACAGCAGCGCGCACTGAGACGCGTATAGCGCGTGTGACGTTACGCAGCACATACAGCAGCGTGCACTGAGACGCGTGTAGCGCGTGTGACGTGACGCAGCACATACAGCTGCGCGCACTGAGACGCGAATAGCGCGTGTGACGTGACGCAGCACATACAGCAGCGCGCACTGAGACGCGTATAGCGCGTGTGACGTTACGCAGCACATACAGCAGCGTGCACTGAGACGCGTGTAGCGCGTGTGACGTGACGCAGCACATACAGCAGCGCGCACTGAGACGCGTGTAGCGCGTGTGACGTTACGCAGCACATACAGCAGTGTGCACTGAGACGCGTGTAGCACGTGTGACGTGACGCAGCACATACAGCAGCGCGCACTGAGACGCGAATAGCGCGTGTGACGTTACGCAGCACATACAGCAGCGTGCACTGAGACGCGTGTAGCACGTGAGACGTGACGCAGCACATACAGCAGCGCGCACTGAGACGCATGTAGCGCGTGTGACGTTACGCAGCACATACAGCAGCGTGCACTGAGACGCGTGTAGCGCGTGTGACGTGACGCAGCACATACAGCAGCGCGCACTGAGACGCGTGTAGCGCGTGTGACGTTACGCAGCACATACAGCAGTGTGCACTGAGACGCGTGTAGCACGTGTGACGTGACGCAGCACATACAGCAGCGCGCACTGAGACGCGAATAGCGCGTGTGACGTTACGCAGCACATACAGCAGCGTGCACTGAGACGCGTGTAGCACGTGAGGACGTGACGCAGCACATACAGCAGCGCGCACTGAGACGCATGTAGCGCGTGTGACGTGACGCAGCACATACAGCAGCGCGCACTGAGATGCGAATAGCGCGTGTGACGTTACGCAGCACATACAGCAGCGTGCACTGAGACGCGTCTAGCGCGTGTGACGTGACGCAGCACATACGCCAGCGTGCACTGAGACGCGTATAATGCGTGTGACGTGACGCAGCACATACAGCAGCGCACACTAAGACGCGTGTAGCACGTGTGACGTGACGCAGCACATACAGCAGCGCGCACTGAGACGCGTATAGCGCGTGTGACGTGACGCAGCACATACAGCTGCGCGCACTGAGACGCGTATAGTGCTTGTGACGTGACGCCGCACATACAGCAGCGCGCACTGAGACGCTTATAGCACGTGTGACGTGACACAGCACATACAGCAGCGCGCACTGAGACGCGAATAGCGCGTGTGACGTTACGCAGCACATACAGCAGCGTGCACTGAGACGCGTGTAGCGCGTGTGACGTGACGCAGCACATACGCCAGCGTGCACTGAGACGCGTATAATGCGTGTGGCGTGACGCAGCACATACAGCAGCGCACACTAAGACGCGTGTAGCACGTGTGACGTGACACAGCACATACAGCAGCGCGCACTGAGTCGCGTATATCGCGTGTGACGTGACGCAGCACATACAGCAGCGCACACTGAGACGCGTATAGCGCTTGTGACGTGACGCCGCACATACAGCAGCGCGCACTGAGACGCTTATAGCACGTGTGACGTGACGCAGCACATACAGCAGCGCGCACTGAGACGCATGTAGCGCGTGTGACGTGACGCAGCACATACAGCAGCGCGCACTGAGATGCGAATAGCGCGTGTGACGTTACGCAGCACATACAGCAGCGTGCACTGAGACGCGTGTAGCGCGTGTGACGTGACACAGCACATACGCCAGCGTGCACTGAGACGCGTACAATGCGTGTGGCGTGACGCAGCACATACAGCAGCGCACACTAAGACGCGTGTAGCACGTGTGACGTGACGCAGCACATGCAGCAGCGCGAACTGGGTCGCGTATAGCGCGTGTGACGTGACGCAGCACATACAGCAGCGCGCACTGAGACGCGTATAGCGCTTGTGACGTGGCGCCACACATACAGCAGCGCGCACTGAGACGCTTATAGCACGTGTGACGTGACGTAGCACATACAGCAGCGCGCACTGAGACGCGTATAGCACGTGTGACGTGATGCAGCACATACAGCAGCGCACACGAGACGCGTATAGCACGTGTGACGTGACGCAGCACATAGAGCACCGCGCGCTGACACGCGTATAGCGCGTTTGACGTGACTTAGCACATACAGCAGCGCGCCCTGAGACGCGTATAGCACGTGTGACGTGACGCAGCACATACAGCAGCAGCGCACTGAGACGCGTATAGCGCGATTGACGTGACGCAGCACATACAGCAGCGCGCACTGACACACTTATAGCACGTGTGACGTGACGCAGCACAAACAGCAGCGCGCACTGAGACGCGTATAGCACGTGTGACGTGACGTAGCACATATAGCACCGCGCACTGAGACGCTTATAGCACGT
>JARYHS010008074.1:6937858-7035060 GCA_031002005.1 Vandiemenella viatica | reverse complement strand
GCACGTGTGACGTGACGCAGCACATACAGCAGCGCGCACTGAGACGCGTATATTGCGTGTGACGTGACGCAGCACATACAGCACCGCGCACTGAGACGCGTGTAGCGCGTATGACGTGACGCAGCACATACAGCAGCGCGCACTGAGACGCGTATAGCACGTGTGACGTGACGCAGCACATAAAGCAGCGCGCACTGAGACGCGTATAGCGCGTGTGACGTGACGCAGCACATACAGCAGCGCGCACTGATACGCGTATAATGCGTGTGACGTGACGTAGCACATATAGCAGCGCGCACTGAGACGCGTATAGCACGTGTGACGTGACGCAGCACATACAGCAGCGCGCACTGAGACGCGTATAGCACGTGTGACGTGACGCAGCACATACAGCACCGCGCACTGAGACGCGTATAGCACGTGTGACGTGACGCAGCACATACAGCAGCGCGCACTGAGACGCGTATAGCACGTGTGACGTGACGCAGCACATACAGCAGCGCGCATTGGGAACACGACGCTACGCGGCGCGACTCGTGGCTGCTCACAGTTTCTCGCGCCACGCGGGTGAACGTGTGGTGTTGTTAATCCTCTGTCTGTGCCTTTTCATAAGAAATAGTTGGTAGAGGCAGTGATGTAGCACAAAGAGCTTTATTATACAAATCATGTAAAAAAACTGAAGAATCGGACTTGGGGCATCACTGCAAATATTTGTAATCTGAATGATGATTAATGTTACCCATATTTACACAAATTGCCATTTCACAATTTTTCGTTAATACATATCGTACATACTAAGGAAAGGATTTTTCTAATTAGTACATCAGAATGTAACGTTCGTTCTGACATGACCCCACACAATGAATGTAAAACTTACACAAATGAAGTGTGGTATGGTGTCAGTATTTTCCAATTATAACGGATTGACCATGAAATGGAACTGCTGCTCAATTGTGGAAAAACTAAGTAAAATTCTTCCTCACTTTGAAAATAGCTGATGAAGTTTCTTGTTCATACAGTGATTGAGTTTGCTGCAACAGTTTGGTAAAGTTCACATCTTCTGCTACCACTACCAACTTGGAAACCATCAGACATGTTTAGAACAGATTTCGATCAACCGAATATATATTGAAAGGATTTACTCCTTATGTCTATACTACAACCATTTCTTTAAAATTTGACGTAGTTATGAAGACAATTGTTAGTTTAAAAGTTTTGTCATGGTATATGGGGTAACTGGGTTCAAATCCCTACACTGCCAAATATTTTTATTTCTTTTTTTATATTCAACAATCATTGAGCATTGATTTTATTTGACTTAAAATTCATTTACATATTTTTATTATGTGAAATAACGTTAAAAGCATAAAATGTTAATTAATTATTTTTTTGTTAGAAAACCATTATTTTTTTGTTAGTAAGTTTGTCTTTAATGTGTTTTCTAATGAAACAGGTATGTTAAATCTTTTCTATACTTGCATCTCTACAGTTATCATTTTAAAGTCAGTAGTTGCTCAAAATGGGAGCTGATTTTACAATAACTTTCACTGTGTCCACTTTACTATCAAATGGTTTCCTGAACACACGAAACCATGAAGACATTATACCGAAGGCGCATTCCGTGGTTTGTCGAGCTCGAAAAATTCAGACGTTAAAAATTTTGTGATCATAATTTTAAGTTACTTGCCTCCTTGTATGTGTTCTGTTGAAAGAAAGACCTAGCCTCCCAAAGAAAGACCTTGCCTCCCAAAGAAAGACCTTGCCTCCCAAAGAGGCTTAGCGATCGTAGGTATACTTTGAGGAGACAGAAGTAGTAACATGTGTTAAATTAGTTTCATGCCCGATGCACTACTAGCTAATACATTTCCATCGATAAATCTGCCCACATCTCCAATATCAACTGTGATGAATTTTTAATCCGCATCCGCTTTTCCTTTTAGATAAAATATACTCGTTAGTTTACTTAAATTTCTTATCCAGCTAGGAATAAAGCAAAATTCCATGTTCAGCACCATCTGATTCTAAATAACGACAAATGTTAATAATAAAAAATGTTTTCTTCGCGTGTCGTGTATTTTCAGACGCGAGTGGTACGCGCGCCACTTGGAAACTGCGTCTCAACATTTGGACCACCACGCTACGCGTGTCTCACGCGCGGGTCATGCCGCTCGTGTCGCGTCATGTCACACGCGCTATACGCGTCTCAATTCCCGCATGGCCTTAATGTGGAAACGGAGGTGCTACGTGGGCGTTGAGCCTGTGGGGTTTCAGTAGGCATGGCCCACACATAAATAGAGAGGTACTTTATTAGCTTCTAGCTAAACCTATAAGACTGTAAAATTTTAGGTGAGAGACTACTACTATCGAGTGGATGTAGATAAATGATCAGAGGGATACTGATTGTAGATCCACGATTGGAAAAACACAACTCCTGAAGAAACAGATGAAACTGGTGAAAATAAAGAGAAGTGAGACTGCTCAAGAGAATGGTGAAAAAGTACATAACAAAGCGACAGAAATGCAGCAGGGCATACTTGAAACAACTAAACAATGAACAAATAACAACAAAGAAGGTGGCTTTAAGATGTGTTTATGAAAAATAATAATTGGTACAGGGGAAAAACTAATAAATATAACTAAAAATATTTATGGCTATGTTGTAAAATTGATGGGAAGAGACGGTATGGAGACAATTATAGATAAGGATGGAGAAGAATTTGCAGAGGAATTGAAAAAGGCAGATATTTTAAATATTTGGAATTAAGATTCAGCAACAAGAAGGTTAAATTCGGAGAACGAAATCATCCACACATGTTGAGATGGGTAGACCTAAAAAAATTTAAATTTATCCTGAGGATAACTTGAAGGAACAAGGAGAGCCAAACGAACTGGTGTAGATAATAGTAGCACAGATACGTTAAAGATAGCGGAATGTGACATTGTAGCTTATTTTAAAACGTTATTTAAATAAAGCCAGGATACTTCCTGCTTACCAGAAGACTAGAAAAGTGCGTCAGTAGTACCGGACCATAAAGGAATAGGGTCGAAAATTAAAGACCAATTAGTCTAATATCAGTAGTAGGTAAAATAACGGAGAGATTGATGGACAACAACATGTGAAAAGTCTGTGAGGAATGTCAATGGTTTTCATGTCAACAACATGGCTTTAGCCAAGAATAGTCATGTGTATCTCAGTTAGCAGGCTTTATGCAAGCTATTTCGGATGAAATTGGCAACGGAGGCTAAACTTATGATGTATCACTGGATATTTCAAAGGATTTTTACAAACTGAGATACTGAATGGTGATAAAAAGGTAAAAATTGTTACAGTGGATGAAAAAGTGATTTACTGGGTAGCAGAATTTAAAAAAAATTAGAAAACAAAAATATAGAGTAGGAAATGCAGTAACAAAAGAAGTGAAATGAAAATAGTAGTACTATAGGGTGGGGTTTCGGAACAATTTCTATTCTTTATTCTAACAAATGATTGTGTTGATTTTTTAGTATCAGAATTTAGGGTGACTGGAGATCACACAATCTTTATTTATAAAGATGAATGTACACTCCTGGAAATTGAAATAAGAACAGCGTGAATTCATTGTCCCAGGAATGGGAAACTTTATATACACATTCCTGGGGTCAGATACAACACATGATCACACAGACAGAACCATAGGCACATAGACACAGGCAACAGAGCATGCACAATGTCGGCACTAGTACCGTGTATATCCTCCTTTCGCAGCAATGCAGGCTGCAATTCTCCCATGGAGACGATCGTAGAGGTGCTGGATGTAGTCCTGTGGAACGGCATGCCAAGCCATTTCCACCTGGCGCCTCAGCTGGACCAGCGTTCGTGCTGGACGTGCAGACCGCGTGAGACGACGTTTCATCCAGTCCCAAACATGCTCAATGGGGGACAGATCCGGAGATCTCGCTGGCCAGGGTAGTTGACTTACACCTTCTAGAGCACGTTGGGTGGCACGGGATACATGTGGACGTGCATTGTCCTGTTGGAACAGCATGTTCCCTTGCCGGTCTAGGAATGGTAGAACGATGGGTTCGATGACGGTTTGAATGTACCGTGCACTGTTCAGTGTCCCCTCGACGATTACCAGAGGTGTACGGCCAGTGTAGGAGATCGCTCCCCACACCATGATGCCGGGTGTTGGCCCTGTGTGCCTCGGTCGTATGCAGTCCTGATTGTGGTGCTCACCTGCACGGCGCCAAACATGCATACGACCATCATTGGCACCAAGGCAGAAGCGACTCTCATCACTGAAGACGACACGTCTCCATTCGTCCCTCCATACACGCCTATCGCGACACCACTGGAGGCGGGCTGCACGATGTTGGGGCATGAGCGGAAGACGACCTAACGGTGCGCGGGACCGTAGCCCAGTTTCATGGAGACGGTTGCGAATGGTCCTCTCTGATACCCCAGGAGCAACAGTGTCCCTAATTTGCCGGGAAGTGGCGGTGCGGTCCCCTACGGCACTGCGTAGGATGCGACGGTCTTGGCGTGCGTCCGTGCGTCGCTGCTGTCCGGACCTAGGTCGACGGGCACGTGCACCTTCCGCCGACCACTGGCGACAACATCGATGTACTGTGGAGACCTCGCGCCCCAAATGTTGAGCAATTCGGCGGTACGTCCACCCGGCCTCCCGCATGCCCACTATACGCCCTCGCTCAAAGTCCGTCAACTGCACATACGGTTCACGTACACGCTGAAGCGGCATGGTACCAGTGTTAAAGACTGAGATGGAGCTCCGTATGCCACGGCAAACTGGCTGACACTGACTGCGGTGGTGCCCAACCGCTGCGCAGCTAGCGCCCTTCGACGACCAACACTGCTGTTCCTGGTGTGTCCGCTGTGCCGTGCGTTTGATCATTGCTTGTAATGTCTCGTAATGTCCGGAGCAAGTATGGTGGGTCTTACACAACGGCGTCAATGTGTTCTTATTTCAATTTCCAGGAGTGTATGTTTGTTTGTTTGTTAGTTTGTATGTTCTTCATACAAATCCACAGTTTTTATCCGATCTCGATGAAACTTTGCATACTTATCCTTCGACACAAGGGGAAAAATACTGTCTACATTTCGTTGAAAAATTATCTGTATAAATAACACATGTTGTCTCATAACTTCGAAATACGGCGATAGACACACACGTTTGATATGGACGTCTCCGTACCGTGTTTCCGTGTAGTGGACTGGCAACTCAGTGGTTAAAGCGCTTGCTTACGAACGTCGTGGTCTCAGGTTCAAATCTCCGTGGAGGCTAACGTTTTTAAAAATTGTTTTTCATCGTAAGAGTCAGGCCTGGGCCGTAGGTTATTCGGATTGAATGTTAAACTGCAGATATTAGAAAGTTAGGGGTGCAATACGAGGCAAATCGTAGGTAGTGTTGCAATGTTGTAGGTGTACACTTTTTTACGTTATAATGATCCCTCAGGTGTTGTTCGCAGTCAGTATGTGAGTGTGAACCACAGTAATCTTATATATATATAAAAATAGACGTGTTTTTTCCTATATTTCACTTTTCAGGCACCACTACCTAGCACAGATCACTGATGTTTGTGGGTGGAAGTAGCATGGAGTTTCCTGTCGTGCACAACGTTGGCCGAATGCCGATAGGTGTGGGGATGTGGGATATATGATGATTTAAGTTTGTCAGTACAGGGCGTTTTCATATTTCGACCAAAAATTCGTATCTCCGTATACTTCTCTTTCCTGCCACAACTACATAACATAGACTTTTGCTGTTTGTGTGTGGTAGTAGAATCGTCTTTCCTGTCGTGCACTATGGTTGTTAGATGTCGGTAGATATGGGGATGTGGGAGATATGGGGGTTGAAAGTGGTCGACCTGTGGCAATTTTATACTTCTGCCAAAGACAAAAGTGTCATGGTGTATCACTTTTCAGCGAAAACTATAGATCACAGATAACTGGCGTTTGTGTGTAGTAGTAGCACAGAGTCATCTTTCGATCACAACAGCGGCCGAATTTCAGAAACTGTGGTACTGTGGTAGATATAGTGGTTGTAAGTGGCCGACCAAGGATATATTCGTATTTCGACTGTCTCCGCATATGTCACTTTTCTGCCACAACTACATAGCATAGAGCATTGGTGTTTGTGTTTGGTAGTAGAATCGTATCTCATGTAGTGCACTATGGTTGTTAGATGTCGGTAGCTATGGGGATGTGGGAGATATGGGGGTTGAAAGTGGTCGACCTGTGGCAATTTCATACTTCTGCCAAAGACAAAAGTGTCATGGTGTATCACTTTTCAGCGAAAACTATAGATCACAGATAACTGGCGTTTGTGTGTAGTAGTAGCACAGAGTCACCTTTCGATCACAACAGCGGCCGAATTTGAGAAACTGTGGTACTGTGGTAGATATGGTGGTTGTAAGTGGCCAACCAAGGATATTTTCGTATTTCGACTGTCTCCGCATATGTCACTTTTCTGCCACAACTACATAGCATAGAGCATTGGTGTTTGTGTTTGGTAGTAGAATCGTATCTCATGTAGTGCACTATGGTTGTTAGATGTCGGTAGCTATGGGGATGTGGGAGATATGGGGGTTGAAAGTGGTCGACCTGTGGCAATTTCATACTTCTGCCAAAGACAAAAGTGTCATGGTGTATCACTTTTCAGCGAAAACTATAGATCACAGATAACTGGCGTTTGTGTGTAGTAGTAGCACAGAGTCACCTTTCGATCACAACAGCAGCCGAATTTCAGAAACTGTGGTACTGTGGTAGATATGGTGGTTGTAAGTGGCCGACCAAGGATATTTTCGTATTTCGACTGTCTCCGCATATGTCACTTTTCTGCCACAACTACATAGCATAGAGCATTGGTGTTTGTGTTTGGTAGTAGAATCTTATCTCATGTAGTGCACTATGGTTGTTAGATGTCGGTAACTATGGGGATGTGGGAGATATGGGGGTTGAAAGTGGTCGACGTGTGGCAATTTCATACTTCTGCCAAAGACAAAAGTGTCATGGTGTATCACTTTTCAGTGAAAACTATAGATCACAGATAACTGGCGTTTGTGTGTAGTAGTAGCACAGAGTCACCTTTCGATCACAACAGCGGCCGAATTTCAGAAACTGTGGTACTGTGGTAGATATGGTGGTTGTTAGTGGCCGACCAAGTATATTTTCGTATTTCGACTGTCTCCGCATATGTCACTTTTCTGCCACAACTACATAGCATAGAGCATTGGTGTTTCTGTTTGGTAGTAGAATCGTATCTCATGTAGTGCACTATGGTTGTGAGAAGTCGGTAGCTATGGGGGTGTGGGAGAAAGGAGGGTTGAAAGTGGTCGACCTGTGGCAGTTTCATACTTCTGCCAAAGACAAAAGTGTCATGGTGTATCACTTTTCAGCGAAAACTATAGATCACAGATAACTGGCGTTTGTGTGTAGTAGTAGCACAGAGTCACCTTTCGATCACAACAGCGGCCGAATATCAGAAACTGGGGTACTGTGGTAGATGTGGTGGTTGTAAGTGGCCGACCAAGGATATTTTCGTATTTCGACTGTCTCCGCATATGTCACTTTTCTGCCACAACTACATAGCATAGAGCATTGGTGTTTGTGTTTGGTAGTAGAATCGTATCTCATGTAGTGCACTATGGTTGTTAGATGTCGGTAGCTATGGGGGTGTGGGAGAAATGTGGGTTGAAAGTGGTCGACCTGTGGCATTTTCATACATCTGCCAAAGACAAAAGTGTCATGGTGTATCACTTTTCAGCGAAAACTACTGATCACAGATAACTGGCGTTTGTGTGTAGTAGTAGCACAGAGTCACCTTTCGATCACAACAGCGGCCGAATTTCAGAAACTGTGGTACTGTGGTAGATATGTTGGTTGTAAGTGGCCGACCAAGGATATTTTCGTATTTCGACGAAAGGCATGTGACTCCGCAGATTTCACTTTTCTACCACGACTACATAGCATAGAGCATTGGTGTTTATGTGTGGTAGTAGAATCGTGTCTGTTGTTGTGCACTATGGTTGTTAGATGTCTGTAGCTATGGGGGTGTGGAAGATATAGAGGATGAAAATGGTCGACCTGTGGCAATTTCATATTTCTGCTAAAGACGCATGTGTCACGGTGTATCACTTTTAAGTGAAAACTATCAATCGCAGATCACTGGCGTTTGTGTGTGGTAGTAACACAGAGTCTCCCATCGATCACAATGTTGGCCGAAATTCGGTAACTGTGGGAGTGTGTGAGAAATGGTGTTTGAAATTGGTCGATCATGAATATTTTTGTGTTTCATCCAAAGACTTGTGTGTATCCGTAAATTTTACCTTGCTGCCGGAACTACATAGCGCAGAAGACTGGTACTTGTGTGTGGTAATAGTATCGAGTCTCCCATCGTGCACTAGGGTGGTTAGATGTCTATAGCTGTCGATATGAATTCTTTACAATCACGAACGAAGTCGTGGTTACCAGCTAGTATTATTATAAATACGGAAGTAAGTCTCTGTCTTTTTGTTACGTTTTGACGACTAAATGGCTATATCGTTGTGATGGAATTTTATAAGGAAATCTGTATGAAGGGCACAGGATATTTTTTCCAGTATGATTACGAGTTGTAGTCACGAAATTTTGAGACCTTATCGAATGGTGACAGAAATATGTTGGAAATTGATTCTCTTCAAGAGACAGGTTCGACGGTAGAATGATATAATGATATAGTGTTAGCTTTCGTGTCATATTATTCCGACTCGATAGTGTTTGGGACCAATCCTTCGATACCAACAACTTTCTATATTTAATTGTGGCAAAAAAATTCATAATCCCGCGTACGAAGTCGCGGGTACGAGCTAGTATTATAAAATAAGATCATGACGTTGGAAGACTGTAAACAGCTGCAGGGCGAAATGGGCAGGATATTTAACTAAGTAGATATACATGGGATGAAGATAAATGCACTTATTAGGCAAAAGGCTATAGGTTTTTTTATTATTATTAGATGGGGAAAGACTTGTTTGTTGAAGACTTGAAATATAAATACTTTGGTATAAAATTTCATACCAAATTTAATTGTGCAGACCACTTTTGGCAGGTAGTAGGAAAAGGTTACAAAATCCTTCACTTATCGGGGAGAAATATGAGAGGATGTACCAGAGAAGTAAGGGAACTGGGTAAAAAACTTTGTTAGGTATCAAATATGGGAGTCGGAGGGCGTGCAGAGATGGGCTGATAGATTTGACTCAGTAAATTACCCCATAACACAACCGGTACTTTATATTATAGAGGAGCTGGTATGGGATGAAAGATAGAAAGAGGGTGAAAAGAGTCATGGCAGGTGATGAGGAGTGAAAAGGATTTGCTGGAATTATTAAAGGTGGTGGTTGGAAGGGAAAAGATGACCGCGACCACAAGATGGCACTCGATTGCAGGCAAGAGGGTGTGAGATAAATTATGATGACAAATATGCCGAAAAAGAAAAAAGAATTTAAAGATGAAATTTGAAGAGGGCAAACGTAGACTGCTACAGAAAAGGGTGAAATTGGTGAGTAGGGAAATTGCCTCCTGAGTGTGCACTCCATGGCACTAAATTAAATTAACTTAAAATCAGCGCAGCCATAAGCATTTGTGACGTCACAGCTGAACTGTGGCCCAGGCATCAGGGCTTCTCCTTACACTGCTTGACAGTGGACAATACACTCTATTTCTGATAATATACAAGATGGCATTTTTTATGTCCTTCATCTTTAGGTCAACGACCAAAGAATATTGATGTATAGTATTAAGGGGATGAGAGATTTTGCACAGTGCATCAATATCGAAAGAAATTTCCCCCCAAAAAATCTATAATATCGATTTTCTCAGAGACTGTGGCCCTGTCTCGTTCTGAGTCGTACCGACTTTGCTCGCTGTGAACCCGTCTGACCTGCCACATCGCGCCACAAAGAGAACGAGTGGAGCCACCTTCTTGTTATTATTCACAGCCTTTTCCAAACATTACGGGGTCGGCAGCTCTCGATGAGTTTTACTTATCGTTGTTTAATGCCAGGTAGTGATTACTACTAGGGATAAAACGATACCACCGAGCAGGGCGGTGTAACGGTTAGCGTTCTCGCCTCGCATTCGGGAGGACGGCGGTTCGAATCCCCGTCCGGGCATCCAGATTTGGGTTTTCCATGGTTTCCCCAAATCACTCCAGGCAAATGCCGGGATGCTTCCTTTAAAAGGCCATGGCCGAATTCCTTCCCATTCCTTGCCCCATGCTTGCTTTCCCATCTCTAAACACCTCGATGTTAAAAAGAGACGTAAAGCAGTTTAAAAAAAAATAATAAATAAAAAAAAAAACGATACCACTGAGGTATCGATACTTATACTCGATATAGTATCGGTGGTGAAGCATTGATACTTATTCGCAATCCACTGAAAAATATCGATAGTTACTCGTATCGATTGATTTTTCGTAGTGAAATTTGGAATAAATAAAAAAACTGTATGTAATAAGTATTGATAGTCTTTATTGATATAAAAATATATATTTATTTGACGAAAGATATATATTTCATTTTCACATTACTGATCGTTACAGGACTAATACCGACTACGACAAAATAAAACGAATTTTATGAAAAAAAGTCGGTTTTTGTAGTGCTCCCCAAAAATGTTTGTTTTTCTGTTTGCTTGTTAGACGATTTCTGGATGTAGTCGTTGTTGCGCCAGCTTTGGAAAAAAAGCGTTGAAATACCGGTTTTAATTCCTCCCGTTCCTCTAGTGGGCTGCCTTTTAAAGCGCAGAATGAATTAGCCAAATAAATTGAAACTTCATCGGCTTTTGAATTAGCACGGCGCCGCTTTTGGCCAACTGCAAGTTGTTTGTGGTGTAATCAAAAATCAAAATCTTCGTGGGTCGCTTCTTCTTCAGATCCACTGTTTTTTTTTTTTTTTTTTTTTTTTAAACGTTCAGCCAGTAGGTTTGTTTGCAACTGAGCGACACATTCTATTGATGATGAAAATTTTGTTATCTGTGACGTCAGACGATTAATCATGGGTATGATTTTGGATAACGTAACATAATTCTGGCTTGAAGATTCTCTTGTAACAAATTCGAATGATTGTAACAAGGGGAGTACCTGTTTCAATATTTCAATTTCTTGTCCAGTCACCAATTCAGGACTATCTGTAGCATCGAGTAAAAGATGCGTAGCAATTTTCGACATATTTAAAAATCTATCAATCTTATAATATAGTAAATTCCAACGTGTCTTAACGTCAAGAATAAATTTTTTAGTACATCCCTCAGGAACTCCACTATTGATCTGTATTTTTCGGCAGAGAGTTTTCTTTTTTTCTTTCGGCCGGGCATAGTCAAACAAGTTTGTCAACAACACTAACTTAGAAAAAAATGCAATAATATCAACAACAAAAATATTCTTTACAGTGTAGATGAGCGTTTAATGTATCAATTAACGTGTTAAATGAAATTATGATATTAGTGATATTGGTATACACACCGATACGAGTACATTTGACCGATACCTACTTGATACTTATTTTTAAAGTATCGATACAAAAAGTACTTGGTATCTGAAGGAATGTATCGAGTAAATACTTGTAATTACTCGTATCGTTTTATCCCTAATTACTACTGACTGAGGAAGGGAAATTTTATCATCCGTCTGTGGAACGCGAAACAATGTTGAACATGTGGTGTACTTTTGTTTGAGGAGTAGACTGGGCACTCGCCTTGATGGCTAAGCTCGCGCTGAACTACTGTTGTCTAGTAACGAGAGCAGCTTCCTTCCTGGCGTAATCAACATCACCAGGCCAAGTTACGCCTTTGGGGAAGGATAGTTTATGCGGCCATAAACTTTTCTCGGCCCGACCTAAATTGATCGCTGGCCGAGTTTTTGAGGCGAGTAACTAGAACTCTTAGCGGGAGGAGCATCTGAAGGATGACGTTCCGAGAGACGCCGCGAGAACTTGTAACCAGCACGATGCTGCTGCAGTACTCAATACGCCCTGTCTAATTCGGTGCTTTTGAGATGAATTAGTTTTTCTGCTATTACTATCTCACGTATTACTTGGTTCCTGCTCTGATATGATTTTAACATTTTAATGCAGTCATCTCGATATTTGTGACCCAAAGGATCTCCTGCTGCTTGGCAAAGCATCACTTGGAAACGTGTCTCAAGCTGCCACCTAACGTTCCAGTTCTAGCTGGGCAGCACCGGTGGAGTTTTAAGTTTCATAGTTCAAGACGGCGCAGCAGGAACTTTTGCTTCTTTATTTTAAAATATCTGATCACTAGAGCTATGTTTTCCGATTGTACTAGAATACCAGACAACCCAACAACTTTACATGTCAGATAGGTTTTCGAATCTTTCCGATCATGAAACATGGAGTCAACATTCTAGTGGAAATAAATCACACGTAAACTACCTGAATATGAAACGGTTTGACCCTCCACAAATTTCTGAGACAGCTATCTCATTATTAGACCTCGAGACTGAAATACATGGAAACAACATCAAATACATATGATTCATGGACGTTTAAGGCAGTTATTTGTGATTTCATAGTGCTTATAAAAGCCTAAATTATCGTTAGGACCTATTTTACGTATGTTCCTTTCGAATATCATCAAAAGCATTGTAACTCAGAAAAACAAATATTTTGTTTGGTGTTTATTTCCAAAAATTAAAGTGAACGTCTTTGGGGTCATTGTCACTCGATCCTTGCTTGCTATTGGTCGCACAGAAGCTGCAATCAGCCAGAGAATATCAATCAGCCGTGTGTTCTCATAAAAAACCAGTATGATCAGGGTACCGATCTCGAAACCGGCTCTAATTAGGCAGTGGATTAACTAGTTTCCTAATTTCTCAACGGATGGAAACATGTATTGTGTAGTGTCTACAGACAGGTGAGTAAACTGTAACAATATTTTGGACGGTTTTCACTGTTATACTAACAATACTTTAACAGTGTAATTGTCGTACATATAGCTTTATTAAATTTTTAACAAAAAAAAGAAAAAAACAGGACAGATGTCCTTCCACAGTACCGCAAAATTGAACATCACTTCTGGGCACCAGACAGAAATTTAAATAGTTAGAAATGCCCGGGATTTTCCTGACGTAAGGTAGCCCTATTACTGTGTCTATGTGCAGTAACTAGTTCGAAACTTTTAAAAGGTAAGCGCCACAGGGTTTTACGGTTCCTACCGCTTCCCCCCCCCCCCCCCCCCCCCCCGCCATTGCAACCATTGGCGCTAGAAGTTTTGTTGCCACCTGTTCGATACTTTTAACTTGATGTTATCAATAGTTATATCAAAACACAGTAAATTTAACACTGCTGGATTGCTAAACAATCTACATTGTAAACAGTGGATTTTAAATATATAGGTGGTGCAATTTGGTTGTTTAAAATAAATGCCTGATTATGTTTGGTCAATAGTTTAACCATCAGCGAATTGTAGATAGATAGATAGATAGATATGTTCACTTTGATCCCATGTGAGAATAATCTCGGGGATGTGGAACAGTACATACACTTATTTGTAATGTCAATATTACTATATAATTGATAATGTTATTATATATTGACAACAAGTTAGCTACAACCCATTAGTATAACCAATATCTACAAATACAATCCCGAGTTAATTAATACTTATTATGTGGAACAGTGTATACACTTGTTACCAGCATCTAATAATCAGTTATTTTCTTACAACCAGTAACCATGATAAGTTTCACTGTAATTTGCGACTACATATTATATCATGTTAGTTGCTATTTATGTGGAACAGTACACACACTTATTAACAATATCAATTATATTACCAACAACTCATAAGCAGTCAATTACTTAACAACCTGTTAGTATGATAATTTTTCACAGCAGTTTTTGAATGCATGCTATCCCATGTTAGTTACTATATATGAGTGGAATTTTGTAAACACAATAATTACTTAAATTCTCAAAAGTTTCAACAGAAAGAAAAACCATATATCATTTTAGTAATTGTGGACAACTCTGTCACCTTCCCCTTCCATACACCATATATACTATTTTATCAGTCATTCTTAGTTACCAAATTCCAAGAAGAAAATTCATTTACAGAGTAAAATGGGTTCTGAAGCAGAAACTCTTTCAGTTTGGACTTAAAGTAGTTGGGTTTTTGTAGGTAACATTTAATTTCTGTTGGTAAGACATTGAATAAGGAAGCTCCAGTAAATGTTAACCCTCTCTGTACAATTGACAGTGATTTGTAATCCTTGTGAATATTATATTTATTCCTAGTATTATGGCTATGTATGTCAGCATTAAGATTGAAGTGTTCCGGATTTTCCACTACAAATGATAATACAGAGTATACATACTGTGCTGGCATGGTTAGAACACCCAGGTTTTTAAACAGATTTCTGCACGACGTCCATGGGTTTGCTCCACAAATAGTTCTTATAGCACGCTTTTGTAAAATTTACAATCTGAGACTGTTGACACAACCACCTGCATTGCAAATTTAACTATCTATTTTTAAATAATCGATTAAAAATAATAAATATGCAGTAAAAATTATAATACAAATAAAAATCTGTACTTAGAAACGTACGAATTTTTGTATTGATAAATATTCAACAGAGATGTTTTCCAAATTTATTCCTCCATCAATAGGAAATACGTGACAAATGCACATCAATAGTTATATTGAATTTAGATAATCTCAGCCACCTAAACTCAAGTAAATAAAATAGTGTTCTGCTGAATAACGCTTCTAGATGTTTCATTATTAATTAAAGAATTTTAATTTATGATGTTTCACATACATAACCACAATTTTTACGTTTTTAGAACCTTTTTTGCATTGGATTATAGCCTTTTTTAGACACTTTAAAAGATGATTTGTAGAACCTAAATATCCGATGTCTACTAATGATTATTAGGTTATAAGCTTCATCACTTACGTTAGTATTTGTGAATTTTTAGAGATTTGTTATGAACCTCTATCTCGGAAAATTTCTTTCCTTGTGGTTGAAAACCAGTGTTAGATGAATTTTATTGCGAACTCAATAGACGCGAGATGTATCTTAAACCATTAATAATCAATTGCTTAAGGTATCCAGATGCAGTTCAAACTAGGTAATAATTCATTTTTAAGTAGATTAAATTATTTAAAATACAAACTACTTAAGCCAACTTGTTTTGTTAAATCACTTGGCAGATCTTAGACATAAGCGCAGTGAGAAGAATTTGAATTCACAGATACTTAAATTTCCTGGTGAAGATAAATCCAAGAAATATATTCGATAATCAGGCAGCTGCTTTCAAAAATTGTTGTGAATTGGGTTTCTCGTAATTACGGGGCTGAACAAGCAACATGGTTTTGCAGTAGTACTACTGCGATGATAATGCGTATTGGAGAATGTATAAGCGCAGCGAGGACGAACAAAGATGAGGAATCATAGTGACAACCGCAATACAACTCTGCGGTTTTCTCTGGTCTTATGCAAGGAAGGTGCTCATTTCGCTGGTTACAAATTTCAAAAGTCTTTTTGCTACTTCCTTATAAAATAGAGAGTAAAATAAATCGGACATAGGTGGATATTCCTGACAGAATTAACGGTGAAGTGGATACAGGCAGGTTGCTACTCTTGGCATTCGGGAGCAAGTGGGTTTAAATTCCTGCCCAGACATCTAGATATCAGCCCTTCGCGAGTTCCAGAGACCATTCAAGCAAAATGTTGCGTTCATTCCTTCAAAAAGCCATGACCGAATTTTTCCCGGTATAAGGATGTATAAAAAATTACGAGTAGATATCCTTGCATTAACATCCAGTGCAGTTAACTTTAGATCAGTTGTAAGATATGTGGTCAGTATTATTATCATTAATTTTAATTTTAATGGATTCCCATAGCATTTTTATATTATTATTTTTTTTAAATTTTCTTCTATAATTGGATTGTGAAATTCCTACTCCATTTACTTTTCGAATATACAAATTTTAATTTGAAATTCCTTAAGTGTTTTTGTTAAATTATTCATCACCTGATAATTGGTTCCAGTCCCTGGCACCCTTATAAACAAAAGAAAATT
Organism: Vandiemenella viatica; assembly: GCA_031002005.1. Classification (NCBI taxonomy): domain Eukaryota; kingdom Metazoa; phylum Arthropoda; class Insecta; order Orthoptera; family Morabidae; genus Vandiemenella; species Vandiemenella viatica. Next base: position 7,018,977 of record JARYHS010008074.1, on the reverse strand, counting down.
TTCCCACTCCCTTATGCATGAAATCGAGCGCAAGTTTGTGGTCATGATAGCCTTTCCCCTTCCATGTATTATTACTAATTCTTTGACCAATATCCCTGCGAGCCCCATCGCCAACATATGCTTTGTACATTCCCAACACACTCTTCACCCTCCTCCTTCCTTCAATGACTCCCAATCCAGCTCCTTTATTATATCAGTTACTTACTGGGTCCTGCGATAATTTGCACAAACAAATCTAACTGCTCTTCTTTGCACACCATCCAAATCCTGTATTTCATAACCAAAATGTGAGTCCCAAACAACACCACAATATTCAACCAATGGTCTGACCAGAATTTTGTAACCCAATGTCCTAACTTCTCTGGTACATCCTCTCATCACCCTCTCCAGTAAATGGAGGATTTTGTTACCTTTTCCTACCACCTGCCTAATGTGCTCTGGCCAGTTGAGTTTGTTATCAAACGTTATGCCAAGACATTTATACTTCAAGCCTTCAACAAGAAATTCTGTCCCACCCTACAATCATAATTAAATTTTAGTTTTTATCTGTGTACCTAATAAGCTGACTCTTCTTGGCATTTATCTTCATTCCATGCTGACCTACCCATTTAGATATTCTATCCAGGTCACTCTACAGCTGCTCACAGTCTTCACCTGTTTTGATCTTATTATACACCACTATATCATTTGCAAAAACATTCAATTCTGACCACAACCCATCAACACAGTTATTCATTAGAATAATTAACAGCAACCGTCCCAATACACTACCTTGTGGCACTTCCCATATTTACTACCACCTAATTGATAACGTATTTCCTACCCTAAGACTTTGCTTTTTGATTTTTAAGAATTACTGTACCCACGAAGTAACTTTTTCAGTCAATCCAATAGATTTCAGATCATTTAAAACCATTTTATGGTTCACTCTGTCAAATGCCTTAGAAACATCTAGTGCCACACTATTAACTTGACCTCCCTTGTCCAATTAATCTGAAATATCTGGCATATAGCCCGCCATCTAAGATTCACCTTTCCTCAAGCCATGTTCTCGATCCGAGAACCACTTTCTTTCCTCACAGACATTTCTGATATAGTTGCATATCAATCTCCCGATCATTTGGCCTATCACTGACGTCAAACTAATTGGCCTGTAATTTCCAACCCTATTTGTAACCCCTCCTTTATGAACCGGTACTACTATCGCGCTTTTCCAATCCTGTGGTAAGCAGCAATACTCCAGACTCATTTTAAATAAAATGTCGAGGCAACATACAATATCGTATCCCAAATAAAAATGAATCGCCAAATGTGTTAAATTCGAGAACGACTCGACCAATTCGGCTAATTCTTTTTTTTTTTATATTTTCGTTAAGGCACAAGGAAGGTTCTTATGGAGAGAAAAAACGCAAAAATTGGAAGAAAAATAGTAAAAACAACACTTTTCTTTTCCCTCAATCAAAACAAAAAAAAGGCGCTTTATGATTATCTTTGGAATTGCAAAATGATCGATCGGAAGAAATGTTTTCAAAACAACTCATTGGCATTGGTAATGACAAAATCCCTGTAAACGTTTTGAGTGGCTGCATTACATTTCCTGCCAATTTTTTGGTTGAACGACCGAACTATATTACAGAGACAAACACGACGTAAATTAAATAAATTTCGAAATTCAAAATGAAATTTCCTGTGAATTAAGGATATGCAAATCAGTTGATTGCGCAACTAACCAAGATGATGTCGTGAACATCCACCCGAATTTTTTAACTCACTGGATTTGCCAGGATTGCTGCTTCATAATCTTATATATATATATAAAAATAGACGGCGCTTTCATATATTTCACTTTTCAACCACCACTACCAGGCACAGATCACCGGTCTTTGTGTGTGGAAGTAACATGGAGTTTCCTGTCGTGCACAACGTTGGCCGAATGCCGATAGCTGTGGGGATGTGGGAGATATGATGATTAAAGTTGGCCAATGCAGGGCGTTTTCATATTTCGATCAAAAATTTGTGTCTTCTTATACTTCTCTTTCCTGCCAAAACTACATAGCATAGACCATTGGTGTTTGTGTGTGGTAGTAGAATCGTGTCTCCTGTCATGCACTATGGTTGTTAGATGGCGGTAGCTATGGGGGTGTGGGAGATATGGGGGTTGAAAGTGGTCGACCTGCGGCAATTTCATATTTCTGCCAAAGACGCATGTGTAATGGTGTATCACTTTTCAACTAAAACTATCTATCGCAGATCACTGGCGTTTGTGTGTGGTAGTAACACAGAGTCGCCTTTCGATCACAACATCGGCCGAATTTCAGTAACTATGGTAGTGTGGGAGATATGGTGATTGAAAGTGGCCGGTCAAGGATATTTTCGTATTTCGACGAAAGACATGTGCATCCGCAAATGTCACTTTTCAGCCAAAACTACATAGCATAGAGCATTGGTGTTTGTGTATGGTAGTAGAATCGTATCTCCTGTCGTGCACTATGGTTGTTAGATGTCGGTAGCTGTCAATACAAATTCTTTACAAACATGAACGAAGTCGTGGGTACCAGCTAGTATTTAATAAATCTGTAGTAATATTATCTACACCACCCTCTTTACGTTTTTTAGCTTTCTGAGTTCCTTCATAATTTCCTTAGAATGTATTTAAAATTTGGAGTTTCCTCATTTATACAGTACTTTTAGGGAGACTCTCCTCTGATTCATTACCTCCCATCAGAGGATGATAGTCCCTAGTTGTCTCACTAAACCAGTCACTCACTATGCCTGTAATTTTAAAATCCTCAGTGACTTCAATTCCGTTCTTATCTGCAATAGTCTCAATACCTTCGCTTTACCTCAGTTTTCTAATATAGCCATAGAAATTACTAGATGCATCATTCAGTGTTCCTCCTGCACCAATAGTATTCTACATAGACTCAACCTTTACTTCTCTCTTTGCTCTTGTTAATTGCTTGTTTAGTTGTTTTAAGTATTCTCTACTGCCTTCCTGTCTCTTAACTCTGTTGTGTTCCCGTCTCACTAGCTTCTTTAACCTTCTCACCTCCCTTTTGTGGTAAGTAGGTTCTGTAATTCTCTTTATTTTCTTCTTATGAATAAACATTTCCTCGCCCTTTTTTACTATCTCCTTGAACTCTTCACATTTCGCCTTAACTGTACTTGTCGTCCTTCTATTTGCTGTTTCTTTCCGTGAAATATCTCTTCAATTTTCAAGTCTGTGCCTTTTTATAACTATACCTATTTCCCCTTTACATTTTGGCCACTGGTTTACCGAATCCCCTAATATCCATCACTACTGTATTGTGATCACTTATTCTTTCAGTTACTTGACATCATACAAGGTTTTCATCAGGATTTATTATAAAGATATCCAGCATGTTTGATCCCCTCGTACCACCTCCTTCCCTTACTAAGGTATTTGCAAGTCTCTGTTCCCTTGTGTTATCAAACTTATATCCTACCCAGTTAGCACATGTGAAATTAAAATCCCCTCCAATAATAACCACTCTACGTTATCACTCCAAGAATCTATCCCTAGTAATTCATAGTCATGATCTATGAATACTATAGAGCTACGGTAATATTTTCTAACCAGTATCAATAATTGCTCCTCTGTCTCTGCGGTACACTCCATAACCTTCAGGGATAACCTCATTGTCTGTACTCCTTCTTTTAACCAAGACTCTACCCGAATAATCACTTGTGCTTCATGTATCTGTATTAAGTTTGAAAAATTAATGACTCGGCGATTTTAAGCCATCTGTCGTAATCAGAAAGAAACGAATTAATTATTCACGCACACTTATCGCTTACATTAAGTAACACTTCCGTCCTTTTAATGCACCAACGGAAACTTATTCTTAACTCTATTTATTTATATCCATCTACATTTCAATGTAACATTGGAGGAGGCAGAATATTACATTCATCATTACATGAACTATATATGGTTGTCTTCATCAATTCTATTTATTTACGTATAATCGATCTTCATGCAACCAAACAGTGATTTTTGCTCATATCAAGGTTTTTTTTTTTTATGATAAAACCATCCAACAACCGCCTCCTCTTGCACTCGCATTACTCTAACTTAGTATTTTAAAACAGAAAAAAAACCGACAGAAAGAACTTCTCTAACTGACCACAGATATTCCTACTCATCCTTGAAACATAATAAAAAATTATTTGTTATTAAAGAAACTCATTAGGATGGTTTTTGAAAGAAAACACTTTGATATTGTCATAAAACACAGTAAGCAAAATTAAAAAACATATAATGAAATACTAAAATTCAAATTCAAAAGATTTTTAATAAATATTTATTATGGCAATTTAGTGTGATCCATCTAAGAATTTGCTTTTTTGCTATATTTTGTACCTATATCTAGCATTGCATTTAAATAACCCGAAGAGAAAGCGGTAAAGTCATATCAAGTCAATTTCCAAATTGCCCCCCTAAAAAAACCAAATTGCCCCCCTGTGGGGCGTGGGCCCCACGTTGGGAAACACTGCACTAGACTATACCCGTGCTGCGCAGTCTTTGCAATCCGTACTATTGTGCTGGTCCTTTAGGATCTGCAATCCTCAGACCCAGCCCTTGTATGAAATGTTTTTAGAAGAATTATTTATAGTAAGCTGGGGTGGATTAATTATGGTTTTATATATATTTTGTGTGATTAATTGTGAATTTGTGTGAATTTGTGTATATTTGTCATGAAAATGAACAATGTTTTATGGAGAGAAACTATATAAATGCTATACAATTTGTTCAAAAACAATATTATGCGTGAAACATTTATTAAAAGTATGTAACAGTGAGGGAATGGTGTGAGCCATGATGTTTGAAGGACAATTCATTGGACTGGCATCTGTTGATAATTTTGTGTATAAATATCTGTAAATATCTTTAATTTTCGTTTCAGTTTGTTTCATGATAATTGTGAATTATTTTCTATTAATTCCGATTATTTTTGTGTGATTTTGATTGATAGCTGCATTGCCACCGTTCGAGAAACACCGAGCGTCTTTCTCTGTGTTATTCCGGAAATTTCTGTAGCGTCTATAAAAGAGTACGACAGAGACGAGACGGCAAGTTAGTTTAAAAGTTAGTTGTCAGAATATTTGTTTATGAATTTATCGCTGGAACATTTGTGTATTGATGCCTAGTATCTTTGGTCGAGTCGATACCACTTCTGTGTGTACTCTGTAATGTTATTAGACAGCTCCCGGAAAAACATAAACCTAAGTAAAAATTAATTTTCCGGAGTAGTTATTTCAAGCAACCAAATGCTTATCAAGGCTCCTATGCTATACTTGTTGTTAGGACGCTTTAGGATCTGTAGGACTCTAGGGGTGCCATATATTTATAATAAGGCAATATCGATTAATAAGGATAACTTATTATTAAATAAATAAACCTTTTAATACAAAATATTGGGTAATGTAATAATAGTAAAACATATTCGTTGATAAGTTACTGAAGAACAGAAAGTTCTAAACGTGCTTTCTGTACCGTTTCCTAGACTGAAGTGACTGAGGTCAACATGTGATGGTCGACAGATAAGGTGCTGCCTATTGTAGTTGTGTTGTTGCAACCAAATAATCTCTCAGCAAAAGGCCACGAAATTACAATCTCAAAAGATTTAATAACAATGCGAAAGAGTTGGCCTACATATTAAGATAAAACAAACAATAAAAGATGATTAAGATCACCAAAGAGAGAAAGATTAAAAACAAAATGTTGATTATTCAAACACGCATGTCAATAGGAGGACAACGACTAAGTTGCTTTAAAACTAATCAGAGCCTTCCCAAGCGATCAAGGTTCCTGAATGCTGAAAAAAATTAATATTTAATTCTAAATACACGTATTATTTCAATTAAAAATGAAGTTCACATATATACTAGGTCGTACCCGCGACTTCGTACGCATGGATTAAGATTCTTCTTGCCAGAATTAAATATAGAAAGTTGTTGGTAACGAAGGATTGGTCCCAAACAATATCGAGTCGGAATAATATGACAGGAAAGCTATCACTGTACCGTCGAACCTGTCTCTTGAAGAGAATCAATTTCCAACATATTTCTGTCACCATTCGATAAGGTCTCAAAATTTCGTGACTACAACTCGTAATCATACTGGAAAAAATATCCTGTGGCCCTTCATACAGATTTCCTTATAAAATCCAATCACAACGATATAGCCATTTAGTCGTCAAAACGTAACAAAAAGAGACAGACTTACTTCCGTATTTATAATAATATTACTGTGGTTTACACTCACACACTGACTCCGAACAACACCTTAGGGATCATTATAACGTAAAAAAGTGTACACCTACAACATTGCAAGACTACCTACGATTTGCCTCGCATTGCACACCTAACTTTCTAATATCTACAGGTTTAACATTCAATCCGAATAACCTACGGCCCAAACCGGACTCTTACGATGAAAAAACAATTTTAAAAAATCTTAGCCTCCACGGAGATTTGAGCCGGAGACCACGACGTTCGTAAGCAAGCGCCATAACCACTGAGCTGGCAGCCCGCTACACGGAAACACGGTACGGAGACGTCACCGAGAGTGGTGGGTGAACGGCTAACGTTCTGGCCTCGCATTCGGGAGGACGCCGGTTCGAATCCCCGTCCGGGCATCCAGATTTGGGTTTTCCATGGTTTCCCAAGATCACTCCAGGCGAATGCCGGGATGCTTCCATCAAAAAGGCCATGGCTGAATTCCTTCCAGTTCCTTGTCCCCCATCCCATCCCGCCTCTAATGACCAAGCTGTCGACGAGGCGTAAAGCCCAAGCAAAAAAAAAAAAAAAAAACCGGAGGACGTCCATATCCAACGTGTCCTGTCTATCGCCGTATTTCGAAGATTATGAGACAACATGTGTTATTTATACAGATAATTTTTCAACGAAATGTAGACAGTATTTTTCTCCTTGTTTCAAAGGATAAGTGTGCAAAGTTTCATCGAGATCGGATGAAAACTGTGGATTTGTATGAAGAACAAACAACAAACATACATACATTCATCTTTATATATAAAGATATATATGTTTACTTACATAAAAAACATGAAACTGTGGACCTCCCACAATTGCTTGCTGTTTACATCGTATACAAAGTGAATTTATCTTACCTAACCTACTGGACATTGAGGGTAGGGAATTTTAATTCGTATTGCAGAAGTACAATAGTGACTTTAATCACCTCAACCACAGTATACTGCGACCTTATTATTATTTTTACTGTCTTCAGTCTTTCAACTGGTTTGATGTAAACCTCCATCCCTTCCTATCTTGTTCTAACCTCTTTATGTCTACATACCCCTTACAACCCACGTCCACAATTATCTGCTTCATATATTCTAATCTCTGTCTTCCTCTACAGTTCTTCCTAACAAATTAACCAATCCAGCATGTCTCAAAATATGCTTACCAGCCAGTCTCTTCTTTATGTAAGCATATTCCGCAAACTTCTTTCCTCACCCGTCATTTGCAAAACTCGTTAATTTCGTACTTTGTCTGTCCACTTAATTTTAAACATTCTTCTATAGCACGACATTTCAAAAGCTTCGGTTTTCTTTCTTTCCGGTATTCCTAAAGTCCATGTTTCATTGCCATAAAGTATTGTGCTCCACACATAGAGTTTTAAAAAGTTCTTTCAAATTCCTAGATCAATGTTTGAAACTAAAAGGTTTCTATTTTCATGAAGACTCTATTTGCTAGTGCTATTTTGCTTTTAACATCATTCCTGCTGCGGCCATCGGTTGTAATTTTGCTTCCCAAGTAGTAGAATTCACTTACTTCTCTTATTGCATCCAGTCCTGGTAATATACTGGTATTGGTACCATTTCTGCTACATTTAATCACTTTGTCTTGTTTTGATTTATCTTGCTTCAGTATTTTGTTCCTGCCATTGAGTAACTTCTTAAAATCCTCAGCCTGTTTGTAGCAGTACAGCTGCAAATGTTTGTATGCACAAGGGTAGTTATAGTTTGCTCTACAAAGTCCTGAAATGACGGTTGAACGTTGTTGGTTCGTTGTAGACATGAAAATTATGACCTCATTCAGAATCAAGTGAATGCTTCTCTTCCACGGGCTCTGAAATCTTTAGGTGAAGAAGTCTGTTTCAGAATAATTTTGGTTGGAATGTTTTATGTTGAAAGTGGAAAAATAAATTGTGTTTTACCTTAGCTGTGGATGTCCTGTGATTAGCGTAGTGTCGCGTGGAACAGCGTCGTAAGCGACGGCACGTTTTTTGAGAAGCAGCTGGGTGAAAGAAGACAAAGAAAAGATAAAAACTATAACCCATATACGTATTACCCTAGCATTTCAATAAAAACTCTTCCTGAATAGTATCCTTGTTTCATTTTCTTTGAAATTTCTTTACAAAAGGCTACTTTTCTCGCTCTGTCATCGGTGATGGCGAAATTATTCTTGTCAGAACAGGCAAGAAATCCTTTAACAACTAGTATTGTTGAACGATTTGCTTTTGAGTAGTTATGAGATTCTGCATGTCCAGTAGTTTTGTTTAGTCAGTATCTAACGCTTGTTTACTTTCAAGTTTGGGCCGAAATATTTTTTCCCAACTGTTTTTCCTCGGAGTGAGTGAGTGAGTGAAAATAACATCATTATTAAAATTGAAGAAAGTTTCTCAGGCCTTCAGGCCAATCTTAAGGCTGACCTCCACTCGCATAAAGAAGGACAACCTTATCTCTAATACTAAATTAGAAGAAAGAAACACTGCCCTTAAGGCCGAATTTAAGCCCGTCCTCCACTTGATAAAGGAAGACGATCTCGCATTTCTGGCAGCAATCAGGGCTGAAAATAGTAAATTGGTAGATTCATTAAATTAGACATTCGATTCTAAATGTGCAATGGTCGAGGATCGACTGTCGGAGCTGCAGCACAAACTAGTCAGTAAAGGGTCTCAGTTGGTTGAGATTAGGGAAGAGTTAGGGCATTATCAGGAACTTTGCACCCTACAGACGGTGAAAGTTTCGTCTCAAGATTACCAGTACCAGCCAGATTTAAGCAAGGGAGAAGAACAAGTTGAGGTAGTGCGGGAAGAAACAACCTTATGTAAAATAATGTCAGCAATAGACGAGGAAATAAAGATAGTTGGGTGGCCCGTCAAGGGGAAGGGGCAACAAAATGAAAGCAGTCAAACATGTTTTGCAGGTGGAAATGGAACCTTATGTAATTCTAGGGCTCAATGTGGATTTCATGATGAGCAGTGATTGGCTCACATAAGTGGGAGTGAAGTTTGACATGAAAGGGAGTACGCCAGAGCATACGAGGCATGCCAAGTTGCACCTGAAGAAGAGGGAAGTATGTAGGGAAAGGGGGACGGGTGGAATACGGCTAATTTCGTGGGGAGATGCCAGGTCAGTTCGGCACAGGAAGACCATGTCTTGTGTTAGAAATAAATGCTGAAGTAGTTGTTCGGGGAGCGCCTGAAACATTCACTCTACTCCGAACAAAACACTGAACATGAGGACATGCTATACACAGTTTTCGCCGTGAGGGAACACCGTATTTCGCGATAGCGAAATTTTTCGGTATGTATGACTTTAATATCTCGTCCTAAAGACAGAGACCAAAAGTGAGCGGATATTTTTGAACAATCGCCAAGGCGATTTATACGCAACTAATTCACTAAAATACCAGGTGAGTAGTCTACCCCCAGCTTCCCTGCTTTGCGTGCGAGGGTTGGTGTACATTCAGTGTCCTGTGTAGCGGATAACTACGGCAGAGCGAGCGAGTGTCATATTTATTTTGGTCCAAGTACCAATATTCTCAGTGTTGTGTGTTAAATGTTAAGGGACTGTTTAAAGTTAAAATAGTACTGTCAAGAGTGAGCAAGAAGCTTTATTCATAGTGGAATACTGTTGAATATCTGCATCGTTTCATTAATATTTTCTATTTGGTTATTCATGTCCATATATTCATGGTATAAATGTGTAGCTTTAAGTGATATGTATATTTTAAGGAGGTTAAAACAACCAGATAGGTTTAGTCTGTTCTTTGTAAAATGAAGATGTATGTATTTATATTAGCAGTAGTTACACTTATTTCCTTTAACGAATTCAGCATTTTTTTTGGGGGGGGGGGGAATTCCTCTTTCGTCAAATTTTTCTGAAAGGGGGAGTGTAGCAGTACAGTAGCAATGGTACGTGAGGTTTGCAAATATTTGTATGTACAAAGATAACTATAGTTTGCTCTACGAAGTCGTGAACTGGCAGTTGAACGTTGTTGGTTCGTTGTAGACATGAAAATTATGACTTCAGTGACTCAGTCAGAATAAGAGTGAATGCTTCTCTTCCACGGACTCTGCAAACTACACTTGAAGAAGTCTGTTTCAGAATAATTGTGGTTGGTCTCCGGTGAGGGAATGTTTTATCTTGAAAGTAGAACAATAAATCGTGTTTTACCTTAACTGTGGATGTCCTTTTATTAACTTGCCTGTTCTGCTTACAAGACAATGTCATCAGCAAATCGTAGCATACTGATTTTTTCTCCCTGAACACTTATGCCACGTAAATTTTTTTATTTTACTTTCTCTATTCCATCTTCTACATACAAGTTGAATATTAACGGGAATAGATTACAACCTTGTCTCTCACCATTTTTAACTGATGCATGTCTCTCATGGTTCTCTACTTTTATTATAGTCACTTGATTCTTATATGGTTTATAAAGTATTCTTCTATCTCGATATTTTAGACCTGACTTCTTTAAAATTTTGAACATCTTGTCCCTCCTAACATTATCAAAAGCTTTTTCTAAATTAACAAATGCCATAAAAGTATAATTTATTTCTTGATCCACCGTTCAAGTATAAATCTTAAAGCCTGAATCGCTTCCATTGTACCACGATTCTTCGTAAACACAAACTGATCTTCACCTACTATCTCTTCTACTACCCTTTCCATCCTTCTGTATACTATTAGAGTCAGTAATTTTGAAGCACGTGATGTCAGACTAATGGTTGCGATAATTCCCACATTTGTAGGCTTGTGCTTTGTTTGGAAGCGCGAAGATGATATTTTTATTAAGATCAGTTGCATTTTCTCCTGTTTCATAATTTTTTTATATGAGCTAGAAAAATCCTACGATTCTTTCTTTTCCTAGGGATTGAAGTAGTTCTGCAGTGATCTCAGCAATTCCAAACGCCTTATTTGCTTTCAAATCATTCAGAGCTTTATTAAATTCTGTTCTCAAAATAGGATCTCCTAACTCATCAATGTCAACATCGCCTTCCTTTACTATTAAGCTATTGTTCAAGTCCTCCCCATAATACAGTTTCTCAATGTATTCCTTCCATCGGTTAGCTCTATCGTCTTAGCTTAAAAAAGGTTTGCCAACCGCAGCTTTAATGTTTACATCTCTTTTCTTCATTTCTCCTAAATTCTGTTTGCTCTTCATAAACGCAACATCTACTTTACCTATGACCATTTCCTTTTCTACTTTTTCACCCATTTCTTGTAACGATTTTTATTTTGCTTTTTTACATTTCCTGTTTATTTGATTTCTAAATTGCCTGTATTGCTCTCTTCCACCTTAACCCTAAGCTTTTTTGTGCATTCTCCTTTGATCCATCAGCTACAAAATTTCTTCTGAGCCAGGGTTTTTGGGCGACTTGTTCTCTAAAGCCTAATGTTTGTTAACCAGCTTTCATTATTTCGGTCTTTACTGTATTCTATTCGTCCTCCGTTGAGCTCGAAAACCTAAGTCTGCCATTTATGCAAATTTTTATCTCGTACGGGATTGTTTCAGTTTATTCACTTCCAGTCTGTTCTGCTTATGCAACTTCCTTATTCGCTTGAATTTAAGCCTGCACTTCATTACTATCAAATTATGGTCAGAGTCTATGTCTGCTCCTGGGTATGCTTTACAGTCTAGAAATTGATTCCAGAATATCTGTTTGACAATGATATAAGCTAGCTGATATCTGCCTGTATCCCCAGCACGTTTCCAGGTGTATATCCTTCTTGGATTGTTCTTAAACTAGCTTATATCTTTAGAAAAATTCTAACATCGTGCTTCCTCGCTCATTTCTTTCTCCTAGACCAAAACTTCCTACAGTATTCCTCTCTTTTCCTTCTCCCACTATTGCATTCCAATCACCCATGATTATTAGATTTTCCTCCCCCTTCAGATATTGCATTAATTCTTCAATTTTGGCGTATATTTTCTCTATTTCTTCGTCATATCCCTGTGACGTTGACAGACGCACTTATACTAACGAGGTTGGGGTGGACTTAGTTTCTAACCTCATCAAAATTACCCCTGTCACTAAACTGTTCATAATAACTCACCCGTTTCCCTACTCTCTTATTCATTACAAATCCTACACAAGTGACTCCATTGACAGCTTGTGTGCTAATTATCCTGTGTTCCCCAGACCAGAAATCCTGTCCGTCCTTCCATTTAATCTCACTAACCCGGACGATATCTAACTTAACTCGTTCCAACTCCCTTCTTAAGTTTCCTTACCTACCTGCCCTTTCAGACTTTTAACATTCCACGCTCCAACTTCTATCCATTCTAATGACTCTTTCCCGGGTAGTCCCCACCCGGAGATCCGAATCGGGGAAAATTTTACCTCCGGAATATTTTCTCCGGAATATTTTACCTCCGGAACATTTTACCCAGGAAGAAGCCATCATGATGTATATAATTTGAGAGGATTACATATCTTCGTGGAATCCTTTGTGTCTTTAATACAGTGGTTTCCCGTTGCCTTCAGCATCCCTATGCCGTTGATCATTTCTGATTCATCCGCCGTTAGGTGTCGTTTCCAACCCCAAGGGCAAGAGGGTGCCCTGGACCGCTCCCCGCTCTGTCGCCCTCCTTTCGGAGGCCGTTGGCAAGCAGTGGGTGACTCCTTATACCGGGAATATTTTAGTCGCCAGAGCCTCTTCTGTGCAAACAGGCTGCACCACGTGAAGGTGAGATTGATAATTGGTTGGAAACGGCTAATATAGTTTCTCTCAAACCTTGACACATTATGTTACAAAGGGTTTTAATCGTTGTTCTGCTTTTCGGTATAGGTGCATTTTTTTTTTGGTTTTCACCAGCATTTCAGGGCTTTCCGCGCTAAAACCCCTTCGAAAAGAGGCTACTATCCTTATTCATGTTTTATTTTTATTATTTTGCATGTGGTACGTGCCCCTTTGTGGTGCTATGTCTGAATGCAACCCTGACGCGAATGGGGATGTTAAAAAGTAGAGTTGGGCAAAGTGACTCACTACAATGAGCCCTGCTCATTTGAACACTCTATGAACAGAACTAGTTCTTTTCAACGGTTCACCAGTTCACTAGCTCAGTTGAAACAAAAATAGCAGTTATATCCATTCATTTAGAGCAGTGTTCTTCAATCTGTGGGTCGCGACCCCTAGGGGGGTCGCGAAGCTTTACTCGGGGGGTCGCGGGCTGAATGAAAAATTCAAGGTTCTACCATTACAATCAAAACACAATTTTAGTGAGAAGGATGGGCTTGTTTATTTTTCAAAAGTTCATCAAATCGTGGTGCTATTTTTGAAATTTTACTAATCAAATCATTTTCTAATTGCATTCTATTTCTCTTTTTAGTTTTAATGTCTACCATTGCAGAAAATGTTAGTTCACACAAGTATGAAGTGGCGAATGGCACTAATAATTTTAAATCTTCCCTTGCCAGCTCTGAGTATTCATGTTTTCTTTTCATCCAAAATACGTCGATACTTTGCGAATTAAATTCCATTTTAAGCATGCCATCAGCAGCTAAATCTATAAGACATTCTTTCATATTTGTGGTGACATGCCAGATCTATTGACTTGTCTAAAAAAGGGTTTAAAATCCATCTACGCCCATTGTCAGCTTCAGAATGCCAGTCTGGAAAGTATGTCATAAGTTTCTCTTGTAAATTATGCAAGGAATGTGAGCCCTTACTACGAGACTTTGGTCTGATGCATTATCTTCAACAATCTTCTGAACACACGGAAAAGACTGGAATATACTGTTTTGCAGAGAGGTTAACCACAAACGAAGTTTTGCGTGAAATGCTTTGACTTTATCTTTAGCTGTTAAAATATTTTCTTCTCTACCTTGGAGGTTCTTGTTCAAAATATTAAGGTGGCTAAAAAGATCTGCCAAAAATCTTGTATCTTGTAAGAACATTAACAATTCAGCTCTCAGTTCTAGAACTCTTGTCAATACCTTTCCTTTGGATAGCCACTTGACTTCTGTGTGATGATGGAGATTTTGATGAAGCGAGCCCATATCTTCACAAACGATTCTGAATAGCCGGGTTTGCAAGGCTTTACCTTTGATAGAATTCACAATTTTTATTACCTCCTTGAGCACATCATTTAAATCAGAAGATACTACCTTAGCAGCTAGAGCCTGTCGATGAAGAAAACAGTGTGTCCAGGATATGTTTGGCATTATCGATTTTAATTTCGCAATGAGTCCGCTATTTTTGCCAGTCATAGCTTTAGCGTCATCGCTACAAATAGCGATACATTTTTTTTCCAATCAATATCGTAGTCGCAAGTGCTTTCTAAAAACATATCGTACAAACACTGGCCAGAAGTGTTTGCAGGAAGTGCTTTGCAAAATAAGATTTCTTCCAAGATATTGTCACCTGCTTCAAAGCGCACAAATATTATAAACTGAGCATAATCGGAAACATCTGTAGATTCGTCAAACTGCAAAGCAAAATGTTGGCTGTTCTTTAATTTTTCGATTACTTGTTCTTGAATATCATTGGCCATATCGTTTATTCTGCGTGAAATAGTATTATCAGAAAGTGGTATGTTTTTTAACTTGTTTGCCTCCTGTTTACTGACCATAATTTCAACCATATCAAGAGCTGCTGGCAAAATAAGATTTTCGGCAATTGTATGTGATTTCCCTGCTTTAGCAACTCGATATGCGACTTTATAGCTAGCTGACTCATTGACACTGGATGCCTGAAAATAAACCAGACAATATAAAAGTGAGTGTGAAATAGCCAATAAAAATTAAGCATGCGAAACCTTTGCAAACCAAAATTAAGTATAATAAAATTTGTATGCAAACAGCAAAGAAATAAACATCATAAGACATCAACAGTAGAGATAGCAACAATTAGAATAAAATCGACTTGATTCGGTTATCCATGCTAAAATTAAATTAATAAAACGATTTTATTACCTGAATTATAGTATTTTGCTGCTGACTAAGAGCTTTCAACTTTCGTTTGGCTTAACGGCTTCTTTTTGATGCTTGGTTGTGAGATGCCGCATAAGCTTTGACGGTTTCATACTCTCACGTGATAAAACATTGCCACAAATTACACATTGAGGTTTATTATTTATGACTGTGAACCCGTATTTTAAATAACTGTCATCGTAATGTCTATTTTTTTCGGGTTTGATTCACCACTACCGCTATTGACACTCGTACCACATGTTGAAGCCTGCGATCTTTGAGAAACTTATCCATTTTACAAACGCGCGGAGCAAGCAAAAAACCCAAGGAAAGACGTCCGTGCTTGTTGACTGCACTTAATTGAATTGAGTGAGCTGAGAGTTGAAACAAAAGAACATTGCGGTGTGGCAACGTCGCCGTCTCCGACGCAGTTTGACCCGCGCGAATTTGCGTCCAAGTTCATAGCCTTACCAACTTACCTCGTACTTACTTTCAAAAGTCTCGCGGCTTCTTGCAGAGTGTAGATCTGGATAATATTAAAATGTACCAAAATAGGAAAAAAAACATCTACGTAGTAATTTAATTAAATTGTTTCTTTGTTTCTATGATGTGTCGCGGTCGGGGGGGGGGGGGGGGGGGGGGGGTCGCCAGAAATTTTCAACTTGTAAAGGGGTCGCGAAATCAAAAAGAATGAAAAACACTGATTTAGAGTGTAGTATCTATTCGTTTTATGTACATTTAGACTGATTTCTTAGGTTAATCTCACATCAATTATTTTCATTTATTTTTGTATTTATTCTAGTAAAAAATTCTCTCTAAACACAAACTGACAAAAATACAAAGAACTAGTAATAAACCATATGACAGAAATGCCAGTCTTGAACACGAAACAACAGATTGACAGGCAGATAGATTATTTGGTTTCTGTAATAACTGAATGCGCGAAGAAAACTACCGTAAAAATCACACATGACCCGGGGAAAAGGGACCTTCCACCACACATTTCCGACCTTATCAAGCTTAAAAATCACCACCGCAAACGCTGGCAAAAATTCCGAGACCCACAAGATCGAAAAATTACTAACAGGCTAGCTCACGAAGTACGATGGCAATTGCAAAAACACCGAACTGATTGCTAGGACCGCACCTTCCAACGGGCAGAACAAAACCCGGACCTATTATGGAGACTAATAAGATCAGGCAAAGAACAGCCCCAGCCGTCAAAGCCTCTACGCGGGCCAAATGGCATTGTATACACAGCGCGGGAGAAGGCCGAGGCCATGGCCAACACTTGGAATATCAGTTCCAAGAACATGTCATCGATGACGAGGATAGTGATATCCACGAGGAAAGAGTGATTAGAGAAGTGCCTCGCATTCTGACGCAAAGATCACGCAACTCTTCCCGTCCTGTGGAGCGGTCCACAGTGATTTCAATCATTAGGCCACTTGGCAATAAAACATCGCCGGGCGCTGACCGCATCAGAGTCACTCACCTCAAAAACCTCTCACAATCCGCCATAGTCCTGCTCACTCACATATACAACTCCTGCCTAAACTTTCCTACTTCCCAACGGCCTGGAAAATCACTAAAGTCGATACTCTTCCTAAACCCAACAAGAATCAACTTTTTCCGCAATACTACATATGAATATCCTTACTAAACATCCTCGTCAAAATCCTTGAGATCATATATATTATTTCTATAAGGTATTTTTTTGTCACAAGCCTGTATCTTCCTTCAAACTTAACAGAAATCAATGAATGAGGTGTCATTTTAAAGCTTATGGTCTTCCCTTTGGTCACATCATATTTTAAGAAATGAAGTTTTCGGAATTCGGACCTTAAAGGGCGAAAGTGTCAATATTTCTAAAATGCTGGTTTCTGTGTTATGAGTCAAATATCTCTCTGGATACCTATCTGAGATCGTTTAATGTAGTATCATTTTAAAGATTAAGATATCCGCTTTAGTAACGTCATATATTAAGACAGAAATTTTTCGGAATTCAACCCTTATAGGGCAAAAGTATCAATATTTTTGCAATTCGTTTTTGTGTCACGAGCCATTTGTCTCCCTTAATATCTAACTGATATAGATAAATGAGGTATCATATTAAATATTAAGGTCTCCGCCGTGGTAACATTATATTTTAAGAAAGGAATTTTTCGTAATTCGACCCTTAAAGGGCAAAAATGTCAATTTCTCTAACATCGTTTTTTGTATCTTTAGCCATTTATCTCCCAGGATATGTAACCAAAAAGAATAAATGAGGTACGATTATGAGGAGTAATGTATCAGCTTTGTGAAATCATATTTTAAGAAAAGAATGTATTTGGAATTCAACCCTTAAAGGGAAAAAGTATAAATTTTTCTATTACCGATTTTTGTGTCACGGGCGATTTATCTCCCTTGATATCTAACCGATATAGATAAATGAGGTATCATATTAAAGAATAAGGTCTCCGCCGTGTTAACATTATATTTTAACAAAGGAATTTTTCGTAATTCGACCCTTAAAACGCAAAAATGTCAATTTTTCTAAAATGTGTTTTTTGTATCTAGAGCCATTTATCTCCCTGGATATCTTACCAAAATCGATAAATGAAGTAGGAATATAAGGAGTAATGTATCAGCTTTGTGAAATCATATTTTAAGAAAGAATGTTTTTGGAATTCAACCCTTAATGCGAAAAAAGTATAAATTTTTCTATAACCGATTTTTGTGTCACGAGCGATTTATCTCCCTTGATATCTAACCGATATAGATAAATGAGGTATCATATTAAAGAATAAGGTCTCCGCCGTGGTAACATTATATTTTAAGAAAGGAATTTTTCGTATTTCGACCCATAAAAGGCAAAAAAGTCAATTTTTCTAAAATGAGTTTTTTGTGTCTCGAGCCATTTATCTCCCTTGATATCTATCCAAAATCGATAAATCAAGTACGATTGTGAGGAATAATGTCTCAGCTTTGCTGACATCATATTTTAAGAAAGAACTGTTTCGAATTCAACTATTAAATGGAAAAAGTATAAATTGTTCTACAACGTATTTTTGTGTCACGAGCCTTATATTTCCCTTGATATCTAATCGATATAGATAAATGACATATCGTATTAAAGACTAAGGTTTCCGCCGTGGTAACATTATATTCTAAGAAAGGAATTTTTCGTAATTCGACCCATATTTCTAAAATAAGTTTTTTGTGTTTCGAGACATTTATCTCCCTGGATTTCTAACCAAAATCGATAAATGAAGTAGGAGTATGAAGAGTAATGACTGAACTTGGTGACATTATATTCAACCTCACTATTCATCGCATTTTATTCGCGAAATTTTCGCACGGGTCGTCTAGTCCTTATAAATAGTTCTCTTCAAAAATTCCTCAAGCTATATGACTTCCGTGCACACCACAGTACCACCCACCATGCTGTCCGACTGGTTGAAAAGATCTGTAGGGCGCGATCCATCAGGCACCATACAGTATCTGTGATGCTAGACATTGAAAAAGCTTTTGATCGGGGCTGGCATGACGGACTTATATTTAAATTACATGCATTTGGCTGCACAGGCCATCTGCTGGAAATTATCAACAGCTACCTCCGGGGAAGGAAGTTCTATGTCGTGGTGGGAGGTGTTTCAAACCAGTTGAAATCAATTGCAGCGGATGTACCCTCAGGTTCGGTCATATCACCAATACTATATAGTATCAATAAAAATGACATTCCCCACCAACCAGGCGGAGAAATAGGCCTATATGCCGATGACACAGCTATCTTTCGATTCTAGCGGAATAATAAAATTCATAGTACCCAAACTAACACAAAATCTGGACCTCATCACTGAGTGGTGCAATAAATGGAAGATCAAAATTAACACAAACAAATCCCAGTCCACCACGTTTTCAACAAAAATAACTTTGAAAGGCAATCACTTTTTGATCGGCTTATTCCTTCCATGTTAAGTTGGCAAACCCTTAGTGAAGGTCCAAGGGTTCTTGCCTTTTGGTTCTGATAAGAACCGTTAGGTAACATGAGGATTACTGTGCTCTGGTTGCCAGGAGATCCTGTAGGATTGTCTGGCAGGCCAACTGTGTAGACTATTTAGCCGTGCAAGCACGTTGCCCAGGGTGTACCACGAGGAGGCTAGTCTTCTTTACTGGCTACCTGTTTTGTGCAACATCGAACCGCCTACAATAAGACGACACAATCTCCTAATTGCCCAGTATAATAAGATCTGTGATAACTTGGATCTGCCCATCCATGACGACATGGATAATATGTTTGTGAGACTTAAATCGAGAAATCCAAGTGTAAAGACTGTAAAACAGATTATATCTGATAATTTTAATGGGAGAGAAGCTCCACCAGAATGGCACTCCCTGTTTGACGGTCAACAGGCACTAAAGGGACTCGACCTTCCTCGTAAGACCTGGGCAGCTCTTAACAGAGTTAGGACTGGTCATGGAAGATATGCTTCATCTTTGTATACATGGGGAATGAGAGATTCACCGAGAAGCGACTGTGGTAAGGAAAAACAAACCATCCGCCACGTGACATTTGACTGCCCACTTCGAGCATTCAGGGGATCACCAATAGATTTTATTAACATTTCAAATGAAGCTTTAGATTGGCTACACCATGTTAATTTTGAATTTTAATTGTAATTTAATGTAAAATTGTATTGTTTTTGTGGAATGTCCATAAGCTAAATAAATCAGCAAAAATAGCAACTCCCGAAGAATACGTGTCAGTCGGTGGTAAGAACTTTCCGTGGCGCGATACAGTAACTTACTTGGGTGTAAAACTGGACAAAAAACTAACTTGGAACAAAAATATCCAGGACACCTGCAATATTGCTACAGCCAGACTTCACAAACTTTACCCCCTCCTCAAGCGAAAAAAATCTTCAAACTAAAACCAAAAAGTTAATATATATATATCAATAGTCCGACCAGCGGTATTGTATGGTTCGGAAGTATACTGCATGGCAGCAGACGGAAAGCTCAAAAAATCCAAATCATCCAAAACAAATTCCTCAGAATCATAACTGACGCCCCCGGTACATGACAAACGCACAGATACACCACGACTTAGGAATACAGAAAATGACAGACTACATAAAATACAAGTCCCTAAAACTCTATAATCAAGCACAAGCTTCGTCTCATCAGTTCATCAATGACCTAGGACAAAAAATATACGACGCCAGCAACAACAGACCGATACTGACCCTGACAAGAAGCCTAACGTAAATTAAAAAGACATAACCATGACTTGACATCAGCGTCCTGGAACTTTCGCCCAGGTCAACACATAAGACGGTCGGTCGTTCGGTCGAACCACATTCATTTGTTCGGTTCTCGTTCGGTTTGTGTGTGTGTGTGTGTGTCTGCCTCAAAGGCGTGTTTGTGAAAAGTCCCGCTACCAAGGTAGCTCTACGTGTCTCTCTGTGTAGGATGGGTGTGTTTGGGGACTCTTTTTATTGCTCTTTGAGGGGAAAACTAAGCCATGGATTCGTCAATGACGACCTTATGTGAAAAACCCCTACAGTATTCTTATATTCATATCAGTTTCATTCTGCCTGATACATAATGCTTAATGGCACTTTATAGGCGTCAGTGGCTTGGCATTGTTGTGTCAAGGGTAAGGAGGCTTTCATCTGTTTTCCTGAATTACTCTATTCGATCGTAAAATTTTTCTGTTTGTTTATATACTTCTACGTATATGGGGCTTACGCCTGCTTGGTCATGTAGTGCTTTGGTTGGAGTGCATCTTGAGGCCTGCAGTATTACTCTCAGGCATCTGTTCTGCAATATCTGGAGTTGATTTAGATTGGTTTTGGATACTATTCCCCATATTTGGCATCCATAGGGGAGGATGATTGACTTGTAAATTCTGAGTTTTGTTGGTGTGGTTAGGTCCAAGTGGTGTAGTATTGGAAATAGGCTTGATAATATTGCGGTGCCCTGTTTCCGTCTATCTAAAACATGTTTGCGGAACAGAAGATTTTTATGTAATATCACACCTAGGTACTTTGTTTCTTGCGACCATTCGATGTCTTGGCCCATGAGTTTTAGTTTACGGTAAATTATTTGCCATTTCCGTGAGAAGTATATGACTGCACATTTGTTTGGGTTAATTTTGACGATGTTGATACGGAACCATTTCCCTAACAGGCCGAGGTCGTGGCTGAGGTTTAGATCATGCCTCCTGCTAGTCGTGATATTGTGGTATCGTCGGCAAATTGCGCCAGATCTACGTCGGGTGGTATTGGGATGTCATTGACGTTGATCTTGAATAGAACTGGCGCTAAGGCCGATCCTGGGGGTTTTCCGGCAGATATGGAGTGTGTTGAGGATTTTTGGCCGTCGATTGAAACATAGAATCATCTGTTTTCCAGGTAGCTTCCGATCAACTGAACGTACCTGTGTCGTACGTCTGTTTTTTTAGTTTTGTGATAACGATGGCATGCCAAATCTTGTCGTAGGCATTCTCAATATCAAAGAACACAGCCACCGTTATTGTTGTTTTTTTTTTTTTTTGTTTTTTTTTTTGATTGAATCCCCGGGAAACGTCTTCAGTAAATCGGAGGAGTTGGCTTGTGCTACCTACTCTGCTTTGGAGGCCGAACTGTTCCTTGCGGATGTTTTTTCCGCTTCTAGGGCGCTGTTTATTCGTTTGATCACTACTCGCTCCAGCACTTTTAAATGGGAGGGGAGTAGACTAATTGGTCTATAGTGTGATGGCTCTCGATGGTTTTTTCCCGCGCTTTGGGATGGCCATAACAATCGCGACTTTCCATGCTTCGGGGAAGTATCTCTGTAGGAGACAGGCGTTACAGATTCTGTTCAGGAACACAATCCCTTTGGTTGGTAGGACCTTGAGGTGTTAATTGCAAACTTTGTCGGCTCCTTGGGCTTTGTTTTTGGCAAGGTTTTTGATTATTTTACGAACTTCGCCCGGTGTAGTTAGTTCAGGTTCCTCCTCCGGTTGTTCAACCATAATGGTTGAGCAGTGTTTGTGATATCGTTGGCTGTGCGTGTTTCCGCTTCAGTCAGGGCATACTCTGCTACCTTGCGCTGGCTGGCGAAGTATTCTGCCAACGCCTCTGCCTTGGCTACCGGCTGGAAAAATGGTCCTGTTGGGCTGTTAATTGCTTTGTTTGGTTCCCATGGTGCTTTAATGGCGCGCACGAGCTGCCAGGCGTCCCTATTGTTTAGTGTGAGTTGTGACATCCTTGCCTCCCATTCAGCTGATTTTTGTTCTGCCATGCGTCATCTTAATTCATTCGTGAACTGTTTATATCTCCGTTTATCCTGTGGGTGGCAAAAACGCTGCCATAACTTCTTTTTTTTAGATATGGAAGGTTTTCGATTTCTGGTGGCTGCTCTTCGGTGAACGGTTGGTGTGTTGTTATTGTGGACGTTCTCCTCTCTGTTTCCGATAGAACCCTGTTGAAGTGGTTCTTCCTTTTGATGTCACGTTGAATATGGGCCTGGTGCGGTTATGGACTAGTCTACTGAACTGGTTCCAGTTTACTGCTTTGAATGTTTTCTCTGTTGTGTATGGTAGGACCCAGTTCCTTACTTGCAGCAGAACGGGTTGGTGATCAGATGAAAGGTCGTTGATGGTTTTGAGTTAAATGTGATGCCTGATGTCATACACGACGGCCATATCTACGACATCTGGTTGTTGTCGTCTATTGTGGGGGATATTTGTCGGTGATTTTGGACCTAGCACTTGGATATTTCTTCTTTCAGCTAGTTCAAGGAGTAGTTCCCCTTTGGTGTGGTTTCTTCTTGAGTTCCAGGCATAGTGTTTGGAATTAAAGTCTCTCCCAATTATTACCCTTCTGCCTGTTCCCAGCAGGACGTCAAGGTCTCACTCATGTAGGGCCCGATTCGGGGATAGGTATGCCGGTATCAGCATAATATGTCCCTCGACCGAGTGGCCTCCAGGGGTCTGTACATGGTCCTGAGATAGTTTTTTTGTTGATGCCTGTCATTCCTGTAGATTGTGAATTCTGAGAGTTTAAATTGGTCCTTTGGTTTCAGATGCGTTTCAGTCAGCAGAGCGATATCTAACCCGTTCCTTCAGATGACTCCTGAGGTTCTATTTTCTTATTGCCTATATTGTTTGAGTTCTAGATTGCAATTTTGAAGTCTTTTAGGTTTTCAGCATTTCTCGCCATTGTTTCTACAGTGACATAACACCTTTCACTAGCGCAAAGAGTTTGCTGGTGTCGTTTTTAGCTTTTTGAATGTTTTCAAGTGTTCTTATCATTTTTTTCATGAAGGATTTCCGACGAACAAGTTTGCTGATTCGCGGTTCCTTTCTGCTCGCCTGCAGAGGCTCTTGTGGTTTCTCCTATCCTTCGTTTCGTTTTCCCTGTTTCCTTTCTCCGTGGTGGTGCTCTCTTGGCTCCCGTCGGCGATTGTGTTTACATATGTTTTTTGTGGTTTGTCCCTCCGTCTACTCTGTTGTTGTTTGCTCCTGGCCTCCTTATTGGGTTCCTTTGGAGGTTGTGTTTCTCCGTTCCTTCCACTTTTGGCGTTTGTTTTGTTTGAGTTGTCTTGGTGGCTGTTGTGCTTGTTGGAAGGTGGGACGCTGGGTGGTCACCTTCACAGTCGGCGCAATTCGCCTTTTCCGTCGCTGGGAGCTTGCATTCCTTGCTGTCATGTAGTCCTGCGCATTTGACGCATCGACTGGGAAGATTAAAGAAATTCTTTGGCATTTGACACACTGAGGCGGACCATTTCGGTGTTTGTATCTTTCTACACTGATTCTGGTGTGCAATAGTGATTTTTCATTGTATAATTGGTCTGATTCCTTGGTAGGATTTAGAGACACTGAGAATGTTGACATGGGGGTAAGCTCCCGACTTTCTGGGTTCCTCTTTTCGAATTGGTGCACCTTTTGCACCTGGTAACCTTTTGCTTCTAGTGCTTCTTGTATCTTTTCTTCTGTTACAGACATTGCTAGGACTTTGATTACTACCTGTAGAGGTTTCAGGTCGGGCATTTCATGGCTATAGAACGAAATGTTTTTGTTTTTGAAGTAGTTTTTCAGAATATGGTGGTCCTTTTTATTGTCTGCGTGATATTTGGAGGTACCACTTGTGTTGTTGGTGGTGATATTAAGCTTACCTGTCATCTGTCCTTTGAGCAAGTCAATAGTTTGGGTGATGTTTCCTTGCGTCTCACCTACTACTGGAGGGATTCTTACCCTCGGTGGTGGTAGAGAATCTTCTGTTTGCTAGTTTTATCTCATCCTGTTGCTTCTTTGTTCTGTTTCTGTGGCCAGGGGGATGAACTGGTTAAAGGTTGTCATGTTGTCAATTGTTTTACGTGTTTGGTTGATCCTTTCGGGCTCACTTCTTTGCTACACCGCCTTTTCTTTTGTTATAGTGGTGGGAAGTCATTTTTGTTGAAGATTTTGGTCCCTTGGGGAAAACTTACGATTGGGGCCCCTTCAGTGTTGTCAGCAGCTGATTCTTCACTTGCCTCATATTGGTTTTCGATGTCACTCGATGATGAGTTAACCTGTCCGCAGTCCCGCGGTTGGCTGGGGGTGCGTTGCCTGGCAGGTGTGGTTTGCTGTCTGCGTCCTGATGTTGCCAGTTCTTTGGCATGAGTTTTGCCTTTTCGACGTCCCATGCTTCTGGTTGGTGTTGGGAATGTTGCCCTCACCTTGGTTGTCCCCGTTAGATATCCAGCTAGAAGCAACCCTAGTGTGCTCACTCGGGGGTCCCACCCATAGCAGGAGAGGGCTGTGGAGAGCTTAATACCCTAACACTCGGTGCGCAGTACTTTGGCCGTCGATATCGCAGGAGCAAGCTCCGGGGGGCCAGCGCTTGGCGACGGCCGCTGTGCTCCCAGAGCACCCCCTCCGGAGGCACCGCTTGGAGCGGTGTATCCACTACTGATGCCCGATAGTGAATGACCCGGCGCCCAGGCAGGTATAATTGGCGCGGCGCTACTGCGCCCTAGCGGCACAACGTGGAGTTGAGCAGAGGGTGCGCGCTCTCTCACTCGACTGTTCTCGATCGAGGTGATCCGTATTCGACAGTTTTCTGGGAGCGAGCTTTATATAAAGTCACCTTCGTGGAGGCTGTCATTTAGTAAGAATTTGTGCCAGCACACCACCCTTTGTGATAGAGGAGCATCCTCCCCTGCCCTGCTAGGTGTAGGGAAACAGCTTACCACGGCTTGCACGCTGTGCAGTCACCCACGTGGGCCAGAAACCTTGCGGAGACAACGTAACCGTCCAAACGGCACCACCGAGGCCTCCTCCAATCAGATGGAAGCCGCAAAACTCTGCCCTGGCGTCGGATACTTGGATGATGGTGCCACCAGCGTCATTGAAGAGGTATTCGCTGCTCAGAAAGCCTTCAGGAAAATTCTTCCAGCTCCTGAAGATGGAAATATCACTGGAAATCATCAGTCAATGCAGCAGCGAGTTCCAAAATTCAGTTCCGGTGTTCAGTGCGCCAATACTTGTCCAGAACGTGATGAATATAAGCCACGAAGTGGACCGTATGGTATCAAAGTTCCTCAAGAAGAGAGGAAGTAAGGAATTAGGTTCTACAGTCTCAATTTTCTGCAAAATCAAGAAATGTATGGAAAAGAACAAACCTGGCCACTCACAAAACAAAAAGCCTGAAAAGAAACAACTGCCACACTCAGTTACGACGGCTAACGTTGCATTGCTAAATGAAGTCATACAAACTACCACTACAGTGGTCAAACCGCCTACCGCGGATGAATTTCAAGCAGCCAGGAAGCGTCCCGGCCCTCACTAAATGACCCTCAGCAGGAAGCTCAAATGGATATCTCAAATCCATACAGTCCTCTAAATGACGTAATGGAACAGGATCAACCTAAGCAGCAGACGCAACAGCAACTGCTGCAGGAAACTCAACAGCAGCAACTCCGGCAAATGCAACAACTGCCGCCAATTGTGGTCCAATTACATAACACATATAAAGAACTGTACCAAATGGTTAAAGGGATTCTGAAAGGCCAACCATTTCATCCAAAATTGGCCGGTATGACAAAGTTAAATTGTCGTTCAACATCATAGATGACTAACTAAGTGTCACTGCTGTATTGCAGAGGAAAAATATACCCTATTACACCTTTCCATCTGCTGCGGAGAAATAGCTTAATGCTGTTATTAGCGGAATTCCGACCAACATGCCCACAGCTGACATAAAAGAAGAGCTGGAAGATCAAGGCTTTGACATTCACAATGTTGCGTAACTAAAGAGACCCGGTGGATCGGATCTCGTGCCGTTGTTTTTGGTCGTCCTGCCCGATCGACCGCTAAATAAAAAGATATTTACTCTTACAGCCTGATGTCACTCTGTATCTCAGTGGAAAAATTGAGGTTGTCAAACGCCCCAACGCAATGTTTCAATGGCCAAGCACTGGGCCATTTTGAACGACACTGCAACATGCCATCTGTATGTGTCAAGTGCGCAGGTCCTCACTTATCCAACGATTGCACTCTGAAGAAAGGTGAAAACACCCATAAATGTACAAATTGTGGTGGCCAACATGTAGCCAGTTATAAAGGCTGCACAGCATTTAAGCGTGTTCGTGATAGACAACGCGGCATTGCTGCAGGGCATGCATCTGACGCGCAGAGAAAAAGAGACGTGGCAAAGAATCTGAACTCTGGCGAATAACAGAAATCCGGGGAACCCCATAGATCCTCTGAAAAACCCAAAACCGTCAAAAGCCAACTGAACGCCAAAACCAACCAAGGTAGAACAAGAAGGCGTCTGCCCCTGCGACCAACAATCCTCCGCACAAAGCTGCCAAAATACAGCTTCAGGAAGAAAATCCACCAGGCCCGTGGAAGAAAAATGTGACCCTATTTCCACCAAGAAGCAACTCACCAAACCCTTACTCTGATCCAGTCAGTGGAATCACTCAACTCTCCCCAGCGGAGCAGCAAGAGACAAATCACCTGTCATGCAAACACAATTGGCAGCCCTGTCAACGCTCTGAGCCGACGAATGACGGAGGCACTAAGGAGAGACTTCTCAAAATCGTCGGGACATTGCTCAACATGCTGAAGTTCCTGTTACTAAAATTTGACCAGCTCGCAGCTGACATCAAGGCTGCAGTAATGCCGGTTCGAAGGTCCGATCAGTCCGAGTATATACGAACCAGCCATTAACAGGACTCACTATGAGAACGTATCGCTATGCGTCTGGATCGCGTGTGGAATTTATCAACAACTCGGTGAGTTCCGGCAAATTGTACGCGAAGAAAACGTTGGCATACGTCTTATTGCTGAGACTCTTCTGAATCCTGGTTTAAGAGTTCCAGTAGCAAACTACTGTTGCTACCGTTATGAAAGATAAACAGCTAGATGAGGTGTTGCTATATTTATAAAACGTGGCATTCCCCACCATGTAATTCATCCGACTGTGCAATTGGAATCAGCACAACAGTGGGACCAATCACTGTAATATCAGCTTACAGACCACCACATCAATGCCTAATAGAAGACGATTTCCTGACCCTACTTACCATCAGGGGCAAGGTATTAATTGGTGAGGATATAAGCTCTAAACATCCGGAAAGGAAATCCAGAACAAGAAATACCGCTGGAAAACAGCTCTATCGCCTCTCCCATCTAATTTTCAACTATGGGGACGAGATGAGCCAATTCATCACCACTGGAATGGAAACCGTGCAAATCTACTGGACTTTCGTCAAATTGTTAAAGCTTCCATTCCACATGAACTAAATGCTATCAATGCGGACATCGAACTTAAGAAATTCTCCACTATTGTTGTCTAGGCTGCCGAAAACTTTGCGCCTCAATCTGGTCCCAGACAACAATCTAGGCAACTGCCAACTCAACTCGTTGCACAATCAGGCACCAATACAGTGTGTCCAAAGAATGGAAGCTCACTCGTCAATCTCATACCAGCCGACTTCTTCACCAACTTCAACGTGAGCTTAAAGTTGCCCTCAATAACATCGGAACAGGGAATGGTCAGGTAGACTCGCCTCCCTAGATATGCAGGATGGCAGTCTTTGGTCTGAAACTAGGAGGTTCACCAAGCGACGTGCCCCTATACCCCTCTGCATAGTGAAAGGGGTCTTATCTACAAGGATGTAGACAAAGCAACTGTACTGGCTGATCACTTTGAGAGGCAGTTTAGGCCTGCGGATGATGATGATGATGAACACACTGCAGATGTACGTCGACGCCTGACACGATTTTTATCAACTGACAATGATTACCAAATTGAAGAGATCTCTGAACAGGAAATCCGGCGCACCATCACACAGCTACACCCGCGAAAAGCTCCGGGTATAGACCAGTTTCGGAATCAGATCCTGAAAAACCTACCACCTGAAGCCATCTCCCACCTGGCACGTTTGTTTAACTCCTTACTCCAGTTGCAAAAGTTTCCGAGATGCTGGAAGGACGTTGTAGTCATAGTCATCCAGAAGCCTGACAAGGACAGTACTTTCCCACAGAACTACCTACCAGTTAGCTTGCTGCCAGCTCTGAGTAAGGTCGTTGAGCGACTAGTAATCAAGAGGTTGAATACTCACATTGAGAATGAAAGATTGATACCTGAGTTCCAATTTGGTTACCAGCGTGGACACTCGGCCCCGCAACAGATCATGAGAATTGTTGAAGGAGCCACCACTGCCTTCAATTTTAAAGCCTACTGCCCGCTTGTCATATTGGATGCAGCTCGAGCGTTTGACGCCGTCTGGCATCATTGACTACTATATAAACTTTATCAGCAGGGTATCCCCGGGCGTTGGATTAGCTACTACAGAGTTACATGTGCGGAAGAACATTCCGAGTCAGAGTTGGAGATCATTTTCCTCACGACGACCTATCAATGCTGGAGTCCAGCAAGGGTCAGTGCTAGGACCTGTGCTGTACAATCTATACACTGCCGACATCCCGGCCCCAGCCTCTGTCCGAACCGCACTTTATGCAGATGACACTGCTTTCTTCGTCGTGCACAGGCTAACAGCCAGTGCAGATCGCCGACTTCAGGAAGTACCACAGCAGACAATTGCATGGTCGAGGCGATGGCGAATTTCCCTAAATACATCGTAAACCCAGTCTATTATGTTGAAGAGGCGACGGGGGAAACGCCAAACTCAACAACAATCTGCCCCAATACTCACATTCAAAGGGGAAGTAATTGAGTGGTGACGCACAGTCAAATATATTGGCGTGTCCCTGGACAGCAAACTTACTTCTCACATTCAGGATCTACGACGTCGAGTTGCTACTCGCCTATATGAGCCATAAACTGTGCTCAATAGGGATAGCGGCGCTGCGACGTGCCCTTCATGTACCAACCAAGGACCTGCATGCAGCCACAGACATTCCACTGCTAATTGATAGATTTAAGACTATCAGCAGAAACTTTAACAGGGTATCTGTTAAATCTTCAAACCCTCTAATTGCCGGCTTCGGTGACTATAATATGACATTTGAAAGACACAGAATACCACTTTCTATCCTTTACTAATGATACTAGATGATAGCAAACTTCAAATGCTTGGAGAAAATGTCCAACACAATAACCTCCGTCACAACTGCTTGTCAAAGAGCAAGCATCAACTGCTTCTTCATGATCAATCCAGACAAATGGTCACTCCACATTTACATCTACCTGGATGAGACAGTCTTCAGCTTGTCGGTGCAGACGACAGACTTTGACAGCTTCTACAGGTGTCTGTCGGATCTATCATGCGGTCAACATACCACGAGATTGATGGACATCACAATAGCAGAATGGCCGGAATCTCTGGTGCTTCCACCGGTACTACAGCAGGGCTTCGACATCGATAGCCACATCAACCGCCTGGGACAGATATTTCTGACCATGCCTTACCGGCCAGAAACCGTCGCTTCGCCAAGAGAGTAGAGTGACGATTGCGGCGTAGGATGGACGATCATTGATGAAGACGAGGAGATGGAAGTGTTGAGCAGCCTGATCTCGATGATGAAGGAACAGACCAAGGCGAATAGGCAGCGATGGAGTCGACTGAATGCAAGCAAGGACCGGTATTGCCAGTATTGCTTACCACGAGGGTAACTTTTCAGAGCTGCAGACAACATTCTTCAGAGCAACAGCAACTCTCATACTGGCCTCTCCTACCAAGGAAGGGCTTCGTTTCCTGCCACAGCATCCCGGCCAGCTGCAGGCACTGCAGCACTTCCTGGACAGCAAGCGCATCAGCCATTCCCTCCAGACCCCACGACTTCCAGCCAAGGTAGACATCCGCGGGATTCCTGTGGAGACTGCAGAGGAGACATGGCCCAGCAGCTGAAGAGCGTCAGCATCACTGCTACCGCTGTTCACCAGATGCGGCGGCCGCGTACTGCGGAGCGACTTTCGCTCTACGTCTTTCGACCAGACAGACCTGTGAGGGGGACGGACAAGCCGCAGCACATCCTCGGACATCCGGTCCGATTCGAGAAGAAGGAGAGGCCGCAACGGGCGCTAACCCAGTGCTTCCGGTGCCAGCGGTTCGGCGTGCACTAGGCCTGCGACTGCACCAAGGCTGAGCGATGCGTTAGGTGTGGGGGTGGTCATGCTGTCAGCAGCTGCAATTGCGGAGGTACCCATGCAGCTTCGTTCAGCGGATGCGCCGCGAGGAAAAACCTACGCGTCGAATAGCGGACGCAACGCCAATAGCCGGGCATGCCAGCGATGCGTTCCAGGAGAGGGTTACGACACCTGCGATGGCGATGACAGCAGCCAGTTGGCCGGGGGCCGGCAAGCAGAGAGGGCGGGGTGGGAAGCGTCCCCCAACCGCAGCACAACGGGCTGCCAACACCAGTTGCCCGGCAGCACCCCAGCCGAGAGGTCGACGGTGTACCAGCTGGCCCAGCTGGTGCAGTCACGGCTGATGCATGGTCGCCAGCGCTACAGCAAAGGCAGTAGCACTGGCGTTCTCTTCAAGACCATCCGATCGAGTATCAGTAAAGACAACGCCTACGAGCAATGCCAACAATCCAACCAACTGCCACTGAAGGGATAGATGTCTCTAAAAAAAAGAGCGACGGGGACCCCTACTCGAAACAGCCAACCCATTCAGCGATGGCACTAATATCGTTCCTCTGCTCGCGAGGCATTCACTATCTTCTAACTTTATATGGCAATTAACCTGATGAAGGCAACGAAAGTAGTTGCCGAAACGTTGTATAATGAGTTAGATAAAGATATAATCCTGCAGAAAATCCGAGACATAGGAGCAACAGACATCTGAGAAATACAGTGCAGACACAAAGTAGACAAATGGGAAGTTATAACTGAACAACCAAAACGAAAACAATACCCTACTGGAACAACAAGAAGAACTCAAAGAAAACTTGATTGGGTCATTTACTTAACGTCTTTAATTTATTGGGAGAATCCACCAGTAATACTAATACTAATACTAATAATAATAATGCTTTCAGGAACATCCAGGTTGCTGCCCATGTACACGTTAACTTTTCTAGAAAGCACGGTAATCTTTGACAATGAAACATTGCTTTCAGATGATATTTCCTTCGTAATCTCAAGAAGTTTAATGGCGTGAGTCATAACGTCCAACTGGTTGGTACATCAGCATTTCGAGTGCAAGCATAGACACAATTGGTTCCTTGTTTTTTACTGCCCTGTCTAACATATCATAGATAGAATTCCACCGTGTTGGAACATTTTGCTTCAGCCACTCTTTATGTAAGGAAATTTGCATCTCTTTTAACTTGGCTGAAGCGGAACTACCTTTCTTAATGAACTGCACGACGTGTTTTACTGAACTCACTACATTGTTAATCGTTCAAAAATATCGTCTTGAACGATTAAATTTAATGAATGAGCGAAACAAAAAATCTGTTTAAGATTTAACTGTGTGACTGCAGCGTTAAGGGAGCGTCCATACACCACGCGACCTACCCTCGTAGCTCGACGTGGCTTTTGCCTCTATTCCCCCCCCCCCCAACATATCGCTTTTTTCCCTTTAGATTCCAAATGACATTTTGTACTGTTTTCTCTTGTCAGACTATTATAAATTATAAACGGAGATAATTAAATGAAGGAAATAAATATTCACATGCTGTTGTGTGTTCTGTACCTCATTTTAACTGAAAAATGACATTAATGGAAAGCTACGTGGCCTGGCTCGCTTATCTTTCCATTTACAAACAACGGCTGGTCCTCTTCTATTCCAAACAACTTCACCTTTCTTCAGTTCTTTTGATACTATATGTTTTGGGTTTTCTTTCCTATTCGCCCGTAATGTACCACATACATATGTTTTGTTGAGTGTCAAGTGATCTTCCAAAGAAACGTAATTATAAAAATTGTCTATGTACAGTTTATAACCCTTTTTTAAATAGTCATTCATCAAATATAGAACTACCTTAGTTGCGTGACCAATCTCTTTGTCAATACTTTAAGATTTTCCGCAATAAATGCGTACTTTTAGTACAATACCATTTGATTCGCACATTCGTATAACTTGATACCGTACTTGTCTTTTTCATTTTTGATATATTGGCGAAGGAATAGCCTTCCTCGCCATAATATCATAGAATCGTCAATGCAGAGACTTTGATTTGGTGCATAATTGTCCTTCATAACTTTATTGAAGTTGTTCAAAACAGGTCTAATTTAGTACAATCTATCATCTGTTTCAACAGTATTGACTACAAAATGCAGAAATCGTAAAACCAATTGAAACCTGTTCCAACTCATAATAGATCGTCAGAATGTAAAATTGTAGAACTCACTTCTATTCCAATAATGCTGTATAGTTGGAAGAGTACATGAACCTATTTGCAACAACAATCCAAGAAACACTTTCATTTTCAGTGTATTGTTGAGTTGATTGTGGACCTCTGGTTCAAAGCCATATTGAGGGGCTGAACCAGAAACAACGACGTTTCTGTGACGATATTGGCTGCAGATTTCTCGATCTTCGTCATAGGATCGAGGCATGTAGGGTTCCCCTGCATAGGTCAGGTGTGCACTACACACGTGAATCGGCTACACGGGTGGAATGCACTGGGTTATTTTTTAGGCTGAGGGAGGAAGACCCGAAACACGAAATACAGTTACCGGCAACCCAATCAGACGCAACATCGGAACGCAGGAGGGGCGTAAAAGAGTCACAACTGTTGAAATTAACTGTAGAAGCGTTTCTAACAAACAACCAGAACTACAAAGTGTTATTTGTAGCACAGAAGTGGATATCATTATCGGTACAGAAAGTTGGCTAAAACCGGAAATAAGTTCCGCCGAAACTTTTAAAGAGAGCACGAACGTTTTTCGTAAAACCAAGGGGGGGGGTCCGGTTTTAGGTTGTATTCAGTCTGCCAGTAAAGGCCCCTGCCAGGCAGACCTCACACACAACGCACCTGCACGCCGGGATACATATACGACTCCAAACAGGCGCAGAGCCATCAAAACAAACCAGGAAAATAAATAGAATCATCTAGAGGCTAAGTGGGACCTTTTCTTACAGAGGTCGCCGTACTACCACACAACGGAATTCCTGCGCCAGGCCGCCTATATAAGCGTAGCCGACAGCTCCACCGGCAGTTCCGGCCTGACCGCGGAACCAGCGTCAACTACAGAAGACCACCGGAAGTTCGCGAGAAGTAGAAGCCGTCTCTCTACCCCGGATCAGGACCAGGCTAAAATTCTCGACGGTCTTCTGATAACTGTACCCAAATTTGTTTATGGTTTACCAGTTGTTTTGTGTACAGAGTAATAAACCTCAAGGAACCGTTAAGTGTAGTTCACTTCAGTGGCGACAAGGTTGGGATAAGAACTCTCGACCATCATGGCTACGCCAGCAGCACCTACGGAATGGCAACAGTTCCTCCAAGGACTTCTACATCAGTTCACAGCAATGCAGCAGCAATTCGCAGAATCTCAGAGACAACTGATTGCGGAAGTCAGGAATCTCCGCCACCCCACGGCCCCGCCTCCGTTCCCAGCATTCAACGACGACGTCGAGGAATGGGAGACCTACGAGAAGCGCATAAGACAACACTTCGCAATTCATCACATATCCAAAGAAGAAGACCAGCGTGCATATTTCCTTTCCTGGAACCAATCGAAGATGTATGTCTTGCTCACCAAACTTCAGCCACAAGACCCCGACACCCACACCTTCACGACCATCTGTACGACACTGAATGCATACTACAGACGCCGGTACCATGTCGTCGCGGCCCGCGTCGAATTCTATCAATGCCGGAAGAAGCCCGATCAGACGTATCGCCAGTGGGCGGCCGAACTCCAAGGCCTTAGCAGAAAATGTAAGTTTCAAACTCGTCGTTCCCACGAATCCTACGCCGACGACATGGTGCGTGATCACATCATACAGGCTGCACCAGATGCCACATTCCGGCATGACGCCCTCAAGTTAGAGGACCCATCCCTGGAGCAGGTCATCGAACTTGCCTACAAATTCGAAATATCTACGGCCGCAGATCGCCGCCTGGAGTCCTGGGCGGATGTGGCCGCAATCCGAACCGACGTAGAGGACACGGAGGACGTCGCCGCCATCCAGAGCTCCCAGTCGCGCTCTTCCCGACACCACAACCGGGGACCGCTTCCTCGGAAGGACATCGAACCGGCCCGTTCCGGCCGGGGCACCAAGTCTCGGCAGCAGCAGCGGATCCCGCAGCGCCGACGCCGCAGCCCGCTCCGCCTGCCCTCCTGCCCCGCCTGTTATTCAGCACATGAGAGGGAAAATTGTCCGGATCGTTGGGCTGAATGCTCACGTTGCGGCAAGGAGGGACACCTGGCGTCCGTCTGCCGCACCAACACCACCAATGCCAATCCCGGCTCTCGCCGCCCAGGGTCTTACCAAGACGGGTTGAGCGGCGCACCTATGGATATCAATCAGGTAGACACTTCCACAGCATCCAAACTTTTTATCGACGTTACGGTCAATGGCAAGCCTCTGTGCCTACAAGTCGACACAGGAGCAGCAGTCTCATTGCTTAATTATACTACTTATGTGCAAATTGGCTCGCCCACCCTCTCGCCGGCCCCCAAGCGCCTCCTGACATACAACAAACAGGAAATAGCACTCCTGGGACAATTCACAGCAAACGTCATGTATAAGTCTGTACATCGTTCAGTCCCCTTTTTAGTAGTTAACAGTTCTCTCACAGCAGACTTATTTGGACTGGACGCTTTCCGCTTATTCGGATTTTCAATTGAGGATAACATACACCTCGTATCTCAGCATGTTCCTTTTCCTGAAGTGGACGCCCTTTGCACCGAGTTTCAGGACCTGTTCTCACCAGGCGTCGGCTGTGCAAAGGACTTCGAAGCATCACTCCAACTCCGGCCGGACGTACGGCCTCGATACTTCCGGGCACGCCAGGTACCCGTAGCGCTTCAACAACCACTTCAGGAAGAACTTCAACGTCTCCAAGACGAAGGGATCCTCCAGCCGGTGCGGTTCAGCCCCTGGGCCACACCGTTGGTCATAGTTCAGAAGCCAGGACGCCGCTTACGTCTCTGTGGTGACTTTAAAACCACAGTCAACCCGCATCTGCTGGTAGACGACTATCCACTTCCGAGACCGGACGACCTCTTCCGTAAACTAGCAGGAGGTACCTACTTTACAAAAATTGACCTGGCAGAAGCATACCTTCAAATCCCTTTGGATATCCAGTCCCGACAATACACAGTCATCAACACTCCCTCTGGCCTCTTCCAACTCAACCGGCTCATGTTCGGCTTGGCCAGTGCTCCAGCGATTTTTCAACGGTATCTCGAACAACTTCTCCAGGATATTCCGGGATGCATCAATTATCTCGACGACATAGTCGTCACGGGACCCTCCGCTGCCGAACACATGACCAACCTCCGCCTACTCTTCCTCCGCCTCCGCGCAGCAGGTTTGAAATGCAACCTTTCCAAGTGTCAATTTTTTCAACAATACATTTCCTACCTGGGTCACATCATCGCTCAGGAAGGCATTTCCCCAGCATTTTCCTATGTGGACGCTATTTCCAACTTACCTCGGCCTCAGGATCTACATCAGTTGAAATCTTTTTTAGGCAAGATTTCATACTACATAAAATTTATACCCTCGGCAGCACTAGTGGCAGCACCCCTGTACCACCTCTGTCGCAAGAATATTCCGTTCCGTTGGACCCCAGCTTGCGAGACCGCATTCCACACCCTTAAACAGCAGCTCAAGTCCGCAGCATGCCTCATGCCATATACTCCAAACCTCCCCTTGATACTTGCCACAGATGCATCCGATTACGGTGTGGGGGCAGTTCTGTCTCATAAATTACCAGATGGCACGGAACGCCCCGTAGCTTACATCTCCAAAGCCCTATCAGCTGCCCAGCTTAAATATTCTCAAATCGAGAAAGAGGCGCTAGCTATTGTTTTTGCCTGCTCCAAATTCTATTCCCTTTTATATGGGATTTCTTTTCATCTCATTACCGACCACAAGCCACTCCTATCACTATTTGATCCGTCCACACGTCTGCCTACCAAAACATCCCACCGCATCCAGCGTTGGGCACTATTCCTGTCCCAGTTCAGATATACCATGCATTTCCGTACCACCTCCAGGCATGCCAATGCAGACGCCTTATCCAGACTACCGCAGGGACCAGACCTTGCCTTCGACAATTCGGAACTTCTTGTGTTCCAGATCGACGATGACATACAAGAAGCACTGAAGACATTTCCAGTCACGGCCTCAATAGTCGCTGCAGCCACAGTGGAGGACCCCCTCCTCCGTGTCATCCGACACCACATCCAACACGGTTGGCAAACACGTTCCCCTCCACGCCATCATCAAGACCTCCAGCTCTACTACTCCATCCGCCACCAGCTCTCAGTAGTAGAGGGAGTGCTTCTCCGCACAGAACCAAATTCCACCCCGAGGGTCGTCGTTCCGAGATCCCTACAGCCGACAATCCTCCAAACTCTCCACCAAGGACACTGGGGAATTGCCCGCACCAAATCCCTTGCCAGACGCCATGTATTCTGGATCGGCCTTACCACGGATGTCACGAAGATGGTGCGGCGCTGTACCATCTGTGCCCGACAACTGCCCCGCCCCCCTCAAAAGTTCCTTTCCTGGCCGGCACCGTCCGGACCCTGGGAACGCATTCACCTCGACTTCGCTGGCCCATTCCTAGGCCACCAGTGGCTCTTAGTGACGGATGCCTTTTCCCACTTCCCATATGTCGTCCGTTGCTCCACAATCACCACAGAGGTCACCATTTCAGACCTCACGTAAATCTTTTCCATCGAAGGATTACCATACGCCATCATCACAGATAACGGACCACAATTTCGAAGTCGGGAATTCCTATCCTTCTGTACCGCCAACAATATCCAACACCTCCTCACCCCGCCCTTCCACCCCCAATCTAACGGGGAGGCGGAACGGCTAGTCAGAACATTCAAAACCCAAATGACCAAATACACCACAAGTCAGAAACTCGAAGAGGCATTGACACTCTTCCTCAGTTCCTATCGAACCACTCCAGTGGGGGCTAAAAGCCCGGCGGAATTGCTGCATGGCCGCCAACCTCGCACTCTCCTCCATCTCCTCTTACCCCCTCCCAAAGTACAGGTACCTTCGGGCCCATTCCGTTTCACCCCGGGCTCCCTAGTCTGGGCCCGCGGGTTTGGCTCCCAGGCCGGTTGGCTTCTGGGGGTCATCCAGCGGCCCCGGGGCCGCCAACTATTCGACGTCAGCCTGGATGGCCGGGTAGTGCGACGCCATCGAAACCAACTACGTCCCCGCTAGCCCACGGCACCGTCCTCTTCCACCACGGCACGGCCATCCACTTCTTCCTCTCCTTCCCCGCCCCCTCCACCACTCCTGCCGTCTAACCGTTGCTCAGGGACAGTTACAGCGCCACCACCGACGCCACAACCTGTCGGTCGCTCCGACACCCTTCAGCCGCAGCCTCTCGACCACCTGCGGGGACCATCTTCAGCGCCCCCAGTACAGCCCCCGGCCATCGACGCCGACGAACCGATGCCGTTAGCTCCACAGGTACCTCCATCACAACCTGCACCACGACGCAGGTCGGCACGCATCGCCAGGGGAACAGCTCCGTACTCCCCCGGAGGTAGCCTTCATAGTCTGCTCCAGGGCGCCGCGGCAGACGACCCCGCAGACGTCGCAGACATCGCTTCCCCCCCCCCCTGGAGGGAGGTATGTTCAGTCTGCCAGTAAAGGCCCCTGCCAGGCAGACCTCACACACAACGCGCCTGCACGCCGGGATACATATACGACTCCAAACAGGCGCAGAGGCATCAAAACAAACCAGGAAAATAAATAGAATCATCTAGAGGTTAAGTGGGACCTTTTCTTACAGAGGTCGCCGTACTACCACACAACGGAATTCCTGCGCCAGGCCGCCTATATAAGCGTAGCCGACAGCTCCACCGGTAGTTCCGGCCTGACCGCGGAACCAGCGTCAACTACAGAAGACCACCGGAAGTTCGCGAGAAGTAGAAGCCGTCTCTCTACCCCGGATCAGGACCAGGCTAAAATTCTCGACGGTCATCTGATAACTGTACCCACATTTGTTTATGGTTTACCAGTTGTTTTGTGTACAGAGTAATAAACCTCAAGGAACCGTTAAGTGTAGTTCACTTCAGGGTGCGTCAACATCGAGGTTATTAGCGCGTAAAAACAGATTACATTCTCATGGAGGTGGGGTATTTATAGCTGTGAGTAAATTCCTCCCATGTAATGAAATAGACGTCGATACTATCTGTAAAATCATATCGATTGAACTCAACGTTGCTAGGTCAAAACTTATCATAGGTGCCTTCTACCGTTCACCCTATTCCGACATAGCTATCGCCGAGGAGTTAAGAAATAATGTAAACAGTATGGCTAGCCGTTTTTAGGATCATGCTATGATTCTGGGATGCGGCTTCAATCTGCCTTATATTGATTGGTGTAGTTACGTTCACATTACAGGTAGCAGGGATAAGGCAGCTTCTGAAGTAATTCTCGATTTGTTGTCAGATAATCATCTCGATCTGCTAGTTACGCGGTGTTATAACGGTAGCGAAAATATTTTAGATCTGCTGGTTACCAACAGACCAGAATTATTTAACGACATTTCAACGACCACAGGAATGAGCGATCACAAAGCGGTAATTGCGACTATTACCCTAATGACCAATCGAAAAAGGAGAAAGAGCGGATTGTATACATATTCACTAAATTAGTGTTTTATAATCTATCTGACTTCAAGTCAACAAAGGAAACCTTTGAAGAGATGTGGCATCGATTTATACGAATAGTCAGGGAAGGTATGGATAAACTTTACCGAAGCGGAAAATAAATGGGGAGGATGATCCACCGTGGTACACATGCGAAGTCAAAAGATAACTAAAGAAACAAAGGAGGATACACGCACGCTCAAGAAGGAAGGGGTGTCGCAGCGATTTAGAAACCTTAGCTGAGTTAACAGGCCTTAAACGATTTTCATTCCAACTCTCTCTCTAAGAGTCTCACACAAAACCCAAAGAAATTTTGGTCGTATGTACGATAAGTTAATTGTACCAAAAGCAATATTCCAGCACTAATTCGCGAAGGTTCCGAGGTTAATGAAACCCGCGATAAAGCTAACGTACTAAATACTGTATTCAAAAATTCATTTACTTACGAAAATAAGGATAGCATTCCAGTTTTCCCACGTCGTGTCGAGTTGGAGATGGAATCATTACGGATAGATACTGCAGGTATCATAAAGCAATTAGAGCTCCTAAAGTGGGGAAAAGCACCTGGCCCGGATGGAATTTCAGTAAGAGTATTTTCAGAGTATGGGGCGGAAATCGGGCCATTTCTGTCTGATATATTCAGTAAATCCATAGAAAAGCGAAAAATACCTTCAGACTTGAAAATAGTGCAATTAACTACAATTTTCAAGAAAGGTGATCGAAGTGATCCTGGAAACTACCGTCCCATATCTATAACATCTCTTTATGGTAGAGTTATGGAGCATATTATATGATCTAACATTATGAATTTCCTAGATGAAAATAATTTGCTTACAACAAATCAACACGGATTTCGGAAGAAAAGATCATGTGAAATACAGTTGGCCCTATTTACACACGACATAATGAAAGTTATTGATGCAGGTGCACAAGTAGATGCAATTTTTTTAGATTTTCAGAAAGCCTATGACTCTGTGCCACACAACCGAGTTTTAGCGAAGCTTCGAGCGCACGGAATATCGGATCAGCTTTGTGAATGAATAAAGGATTTTCTAACTGGTCGATCGCAGTATGTTGTCGTTGAAGGAGAAAGTTCTTCTAATCTAGATGTTACATCAGGTGTACCTCAAGGAAGTGTAATAGGATCACTTCTTTTGTTAATTTTTATAAATGATCTCGAAGACAAAGTGAAAAGTATTTTTAGATTATTTGCTGATGATGCAGTCATTTATAGGGAATCTATAAGGAATTTGGCCGATTGTTTAGAAATTCAGCGTGATCGGGATGTTATTTTGGCATTGTGCGCTGAGTGGCAACC
The DNA here is from genome assembly GCA_031002005.1 of Vandiemenella viatica. Classification (NCBI taxonomy): domain Eukaryota; kingdom Metazoa; phylum Arthropoda; class Insecta; order Orthoptera; family Morabidae; genus Vandiemenella; species Vandiemenella viatica. The sequence continues at coordinate 6,978,221 of JARYHS010008074.1, read as the reverse complement.
CACACTAAATTGTAAAAAAGTCTAAAACAATGAGCATAACTAACAAAAAGAAACCAACTGTTCAGAAATACGAGTTAAACAATTCAGTTATTGATATAGTAGATTCTATGAAATATTTGGGAGTAACAGTACAAAGGAACATTAAATGGGACTTACACATTAATTCGTTAGTAGGTAGAGCTATTTCTACGCTGCGTTTCCTATGTCGAATCTTGAAAAATAGTAATGAACAAACAAAGGAGATAGCGTACAAATCTCTTGTGCGTCCACATTTGGATTATTGTTGTGCCATTTGGGACCCGTTTCGTAAAGGGTTGATTGAGAGAATAGAGAAAGTACAGAGAAGAGCCGCTCGATTCGTGACCGCTTGCTACAGTCCTTATGAAAGCGTGACAGAACTGATTAGTAGGCTGGGCTGGGAGTCTCTGGTAGATAGACGACGCACGTTTCGTAAAAACTTATTGGTAAACATGTGTACTCCCACTTTCACTTATGAGTGTAGTGAAATACTTCGTCCACTAACCTATTTGCGCCGGAATGACAGGAAAGATAAGATTAGAGAAATAAGGTGCCGCAATGATTCTTATATGATTTCTTTCCCCCCTCGTACCATTAGGGATTGTAATGCACTACAAAGTAATTAGGTTTGGTGCTGAAAACTCTCTGCCACCCACAATTTTGTGAATTGCAGAGTATATAATTGAATTTTAACATAAATATCGTATGTCTGACAGAACATCATCTGAAGAATTCTGAAATATGTCTCCTCCCTTTAATTGGATATAGATTAGCTTCATGTTATTGCAGGTCACAGATGAGAATGGGTGGTGCAGCAATATATGTTATAGAAAATACTGAGACAAAATCATTAGATGTAAGTAAATACTGTATAGAATAAGATTTTTAATGTTGTGGAATACAGTTAGAATCAGAAAACTAATATTTTATAGTGCTGACAGTTTATAGGGCTCCCACAGGAGACTTCAGTAAATTTTGTAATAAACTTAAGCGGTTTTAATAAATTTAACACGAACTAAAAGGGAAATTATCCTGTGTGGAGTCTTCAACATAAATTTTGCTGTAGAATGTAACCAGACAGATTATCTTCTAGGAATGCTTAGATCGTTCAATCTCTATCAAACTGTAGATTTCCCAACTCGAACACAAAAAGATTGATAGCACCGTAAAACGGGGTGAATAGGATCAATTTTCAACTTTGAAATTAATTTTCTTCTTTCCTAACGGTCCTAGAACCACGAAACAAAATCCTCAATCTGGGTCTTGAATCAATGATGCTAATGAGCACTTGAACTAGCATACTGCAGCTCTTTGATAAATTATTAATTTTTTTTTATTTAGTGATCCTATTGGTCCGAGAGTCGGGGTGAAAGGAATCAGCTCATCTTTTTTAGCTGTCTGAACCCAATCAATAGCCTGTGGGATGTCTAGGATCACCTAAAGTTAAAAAAAGGAATAAGCTATATCAGAAAGACTAGAAAACTAAGTAAAACAATCTAAGACAAATATTAATCAAATTTAGGTTTAGAAACAAGTAAATGATACAAGGTGAAGTGAAAAACAAAACATACAGTACAATTACACAATGAAGAACAATAATAAACACACTGCTGTTATTCTAAATGTGTTGAATCTACAATAAAGAAGTGTTGCCCTCGGACTATTCTGGATGGTTTAATCATCCTTTCAATCTGATAATGCCCTACTTGGCATATGTCATCTACAGGTGGAAAAAAAAAGGTACCATTCTTTCCTACCCGTTTTCTTAAACATTTTACTGTAACAACTGTTGGGGACGCATCTTGAACTTGTCCGATAAACTGCCGTTCTCTCTTGTTTGTAAGAAATTTCACTATTGTAAAGTCATTTACATTAATGTCATAAAACTTGGTGATATCGGTATCACTTGTCACAGCTGGTGCTACCGGTATTTCCTCATTGCGAAGGACAGGTGCTTCATTCATGTTTTCATCAGAGTTGTCAGGCAGTTCATCTTCAAACTCCTCTGAACTGTCTTCTAACGATACACTTTTCCCTGGCTCCACTGATATCTTCCTTCTTCTTTGTCGTGGTTGAGCATCTGCATCAGTGCCCCTCAATTCTTGAAGAAGTTCTATCAGGCTATGGTCAATGGTGCTATTTTGAGCCATGTTGTCTGAATTTTGATCACATTCAGCGTTTCTGTCAGGCAATTTCTTTAGAACTTCATTTGGGTTAAATGGATAAATTCCACATGCACGAAAGCCTGATTTTATGTTATCACTGGATTTCTGTTCTATTTGCTTCATGAGTTTACACAAAAGTCTAGGAAATCTGTCCTTTGGAATGGTACTGTCTTTCCTTCCTTGGCCCAATTTCCACTCCATCAAAATTCTTCTCCAAGCAGATTTCAGAGGTCTGAAGGAATCAACGTCCAAAGGTTGTGTTAGATGTGTGGAGTTACTTGGGAGGAAAACCATTTTTATATTATTATCTTGGCACAATGTAACAGAGCTACTAGACAGATGAGATGAAAGATTATCTCCAATGATTATCTTTGTGCCATCCAGTTTCCGTAAATATGGGACAATAATAGTTTCAAGCCAGTCATCGAAACACTCACTGTCAAACCAGCCTGATATGCTCCTATTAAAACGTGTCCCTTTTGGAGCATTTTCCACCCAGGAAGAATATAAATGCTTTACTCTATATACGATATAAGGCGGAAGAAGTGTTCCATCAGCCGAGGCTGCAAACATTATGGATGTAGCCGATTTTGATGAGTTTATTACTCTTTCTGGATATTTTGTCCCACGTTTTGTTATAACTTTAGATCGACCGGGGTCGTCAGCCAAATTTGTTTCATCAAAATTGATAATGTGGGTGGGACGGATATTGTCGATTTTTTTTTCCAGCTTTCCAAAATATTCTGTTAAAGTTTGGATACCATTGCCCTAGCTCGTTTAATATTTTGGCAAAGCCTGAGGCTTAATCTTCCCTTATGGTGCTTGAGAAAGTGGACTGTGAATTCATGCCCGGGAATGTTATTTTTGAATGCTTTTACTACCTTTCCCCTACGATCTAAATAGCCTTTTACAAAAAGCCTCAATGTGGTTCTGTTAAAAGGATACCCCCAGTCAGCGCAGGTGGAGATTCTGTCAACTATTAGGTTTTCTTCCTCTTCTGTCAAGGCTGTTTGTCCTCCCTGCTTCTTCAAGTTTGGTTTTTTTAAGTGTCTATGTAGCACTTCATACGGAATCGAATGTTTTTCTGCGGCTTTCCTAATACTCATTCCCCTTTGGATGTCCAAGAAAGCATCTTGAAACTCCTTCACACTTCTTTTCACATAATGCTTTCCTCTGGGATCAGGTTCATAATTTCGTGGCATTGTAAATCCTTAAAAAAAGGTAAGGCCTTATTTATGAGACTCAAATATATATTCATAACAGTGGGTATTATTAACTATACAAGAAACCTTCAGTACTAAAAGATCTAAAATACGGCACCGTAGGTACGGTACAGGAGCAAAAAAGTACGTTGGGGTTAATAGGATCGTGATCCCATTCACCTCGTTACGACAGATGACAGGTACTTATTTAAATAAAATTTCGATTATAAATACAGTAATTATTATCTTGCTTAGTGACTAAGTAATAAACTTCAGAAAATACTTACTTTGATATCAACAGGTGAATAATATGCTTTGAACAAATACAATAGCTTATACTGACGAAGTTTTCAAGAGGTTAAATCAGCGACTACTGTTACACTTTCTTTCTGCAGCTTCCTTCTCCCATTGTTGTCACAATTCCGAAGTCGAGTAACTTAACAATGGAAGATTAAATTATATCGATACTGTGCATATTCCTTCGATTAAAATTGAGGGCTTAGTCTGACCGTTATCGAAACTTAATCTTTTTTTCCATTTTTGATCCTATTCACCCTACTGATCCTATTGACCCCGTTTTATGGCATTTTCGTGGAGCACAATAAATTAGAAATATATGGAACAGTTCCAATGGAAAATGGTTTGTCAGACCATAATGCTCAAATAATTACTTTAGATGTTGTGGCAAATGAAAATAACAAAAAGAAAGGTTTTGTCAGAGTTAGGCCATTAAAGAACAATTCAATAAAAACATTAAATGATGAATTGTATGTAAAAGTTAGGAATACTGATAATATGCTTCTCAGACAACATTACAAAACTTACTGTAGAATTTTAACCAAAGTAATAAAAGAAGATAAACATTTGGCCATAAACGATGAGATTAGTAGTTCAGAAAATAAGATAAAAAGTGTTTGGAACATTATTAAAAGAGAAACAACTGTATCATCCCTTGAACATAAACCTATATCTATAAGCATTAATGATAAACTTGTAAATGACCCCTCTTATGTAGGAAGTGCTTTCAATAACTACTTCTTAACAGTTGCTGAAAAAATAAAAGGAAAATATATTGGGAATATGGATGCTATAACAATCCTTAAATCCTTGTCACCAAAAACAGCACCTATGTCTCTATTTCCCACCAGTCAAAATGAAATTGAAAAAAATTATTAAATCCCTCAAAAATAAAAAGTCATTTGGTTATGATGAGGTTTCAACCCATATAGTGAAACAATGTAACACCAGCATTAGTAGAATTATTATTCAAACTTGCAACAGTTCTTTCGAAGAAGGTATCTTCCCTGACTCACTCAAGAAGTCAATAATCAAACCGCTTTATAAAAAGGGTGACACCTCAAACATCAATATCACTTCTACCAGCATTTTCAAAAATCTTTGAAAAAGCAATGTACAGAAGGGTGTATGCACATCTACAAAAGAATAGCCTACTCAGTAAAGTACAGTTTGGTTTTAGACAAGGCGTTTCAATAGATTCAGCAATTTTTGCTTTTGTAAACAACATAATGGAATCAACACATAAAAAATTAAATTCCCTAGGTATATTCTGTGATCTTGCTAAGGCTTTTGACTGTAATCATATGGATTAAACTCAATGTTGCTGGGTCAAAACTCGTCGTAGGCGCCTTCTACCGTCCAGCCGATTCTGACATAGCTATCGCCGAGGAATTAAGAAGTAATGTTAACAGCATAGCTAGCCGTTTTCAGGATCATGCTATGATTCTGGGAGGCGACTTCAATCTGCCTTATATCGACTGGCGAAATTATGTTCACATTACTGGTAGCAGGGATAAGGCAGCTTCTGAAGTAATTCTCGATTTATTCTCCGATAATCATCTCGAGCAGCTAGTTAATGAACCTACGCGGTGTCATAACGGTAGCGAAAACATTTTACATTTGCTAGTTACTAACAGGCCAGAATTATTCACCGACATTTCAACGACCACTGGAATAAGCGATCACAAAGCGGTAATTGTGACTATCAAATTAATGACCAAGCGAAAAAGGGGAAATGGACGGATTGTGTACAGATTCAGTAAGGCTTCAAAGAAGTGTTTTAGAACCTAACTGAGGAATAATTACCATAACTTTAAGTTAACAAAGGACACCGTTGAAGAGATGTGGCATCGATTTATACATATAGTCTGGGAAGGTTTGGAAGTACATATACCGAAGCGGAAAATAAATGGGGAGAATGATCCACCGTGGTACACATGCGAAGTCAAAAGATTACTCAAAAAACAAAGAAGGATACACGCACGCTACAGAAGGAAGAGGTCTCGCAGCGGTTTAGAAACCTTGGCAGAGTTAAGAGGACGAGTGAAGAATGTGATGCGTGAGGCCTTCAACGATTTCATTCAAACACTCTCTCTAAGAGTCTCGCGGAAAACCCAAAGAAATTTTGGTCGTATGTTCGAAAAGTCAGTTGTACCAACAGCAATATTCCAGCACTAGTTCGCGAAGGGTCCGAGGTTATTGAAAGCCGCGATAAAGCTAATGTACTAATGTATTCAAAAATTCATTTACTTACGAAAATAAGGATAGCATTCCAGTTTTCCCACGTCGTGTCGAGTTGGAGATGGAATCATTACGAATAGATACTGCAGGTATCATTAAGCAATTAGAGCTCCTAAAGTGGGGAAAAGCACCTGGCCCGGATGATAATCCAGTAAGAGTATTTTCAGAGTATGCGGCGGAAATAGGGCCATTTCTGTCTCATATATTCAGTAAATTCCTAGAAGAGCGAAAAGTACCTCCAGACTGTAAAATAGCGCAAGTAACTCCGATTTTCAAGAAACGCGATCGAAGCGATCCTGGAAACTACCGTCCCATATCTATAACATCTGTTTGTAGTAGAGTTATGGAGCATATTATATGCTCGAACAATATGAATTTCCTAGATGAAAATAATTTGCTTACAATAAATCAACACGGATTTCGGAAGAAAAGATCATGTGAAACACAGCTGGCCCTATTTACACACGACGTAATGAAAGTTATTGATGCAGGTTCACAAGTAGATGCAATTTTTTTAGATTTTCAGAAAGCCTATGACTCTGTGCCACACAACCGCCTTTTAGCGAAACTACGAGCGTACGGTATATCCGATCAGCTTTGCGAATGGGTAAAATATTTTCTAACTGGTCGATTGCAGTATGTCGTTGTTGAAGGAGAAAATTCTTCTAATCTAGATGTTACATCGGGTGTACCTCAAGGAAGTGTAATACGACCACTTCTTTTCTTAATTTTTATAAACGATCTCGGAGACAAAGTGAAAAGCCTTTTTAGATTGTTTGCTGATGATGCGGTTATTTATAGGGAAGTAAGGAACTTGGCCGATTGTTTAGCAATTCAGCGTGATCTGGATGTTATCTTGGCATGGTGCGCTGAGTGGCAACTCGCACTAAATTGTAAAAAGTGTAAGACAATGATCATAACTAACAAAAAGAATCCGATTGTTCAGAAATAGGAGGTAAACAGTTCAGTTATTGATATGGTCGATTCTATGAAATGTTTGGGAGTAACAGTACAAAGGAACATTAAATGGGACTTACATATTAATACGTTGGTAGGTAGAGCTAATTCTAGGCTGCGGTTCCTAGGTCGAATTTTGAAAAATTGTAATGAACAAATAAAGGAGATAGCGTACACATTTGGACTATTGTTGTGCTATTTGGGATCCGTTTCGTAAGGGGCTGATTTAGAGTACAGATAAAGTACAGAGAAGAGCCGCTCGATTCGTGACCGCTTGCTACAGTCTTTATGAAAGCGTTACAGAACTGATTAGTAAACTAGGCTGGGAGTCTCTGGTAGATAGAGGACGCACGTTTCGTAAAACTTATTGGTAAACATGCGTACTCCCACTTTCACTTACGAGTGTAGTGAAATACTTCGCCCACCAACCTATTTGGGTCGGAATGAAAGGAAAGATAAAATTAGAGAAATAAGGTGCCGCACTGATTCTTATATGAATTCTTTTTTTCCTCGTACCATTAGGGATTGGAATGCACAACAAAGAGATTAGGTTTGGTGCTGAGCACCCTCTGCCACCCACAGTTTTGTGATTTGCAGAGTATATATGTTGATGTGGTTGATGTTGATGTTGATCATGAGATTTTTCTAGGTAAATTAGACTACTATGGAGTTAGTGGTAAGCCAGGACTTTGGTATAAATCATACCTGGAAAATAGAAAGCAATGTGTATCACTGAAAGATGCTAATACATGAGGTGTTATAAACTCAGAATGGGGTATAGTTAAATGTGGTGTGCCTCAGGGTTCAATTCTTCGCCCTCTGCTGTTCTTAATTTATATAAATGATCTCCCACATATACTAGGTGATAATGAATACATGGTGATCTTTGCAGATGATACTAGCATATCGTTGAAAGACCTATCAGCACAAAACCTCGAAAACACAGCAAATTATGATATAAAGAAAATTAACAGGTGGTTTAATGCCAACAAACCAATACTTAATGTAGAAAAGACACAGTTACTTCAGTTTGTTACAAAAAATAAAACAAAGGACAGCTATAATGTTATATCAGAAGGAAAAGCAATCAGTGAAAGCAGTTTCACAAAATTCCTGGGTGTATATATAGATAACAAATTGAACTGGATACAACATATTCAACAACTTCTTAAAAAACTGAATTCTGCAACATTTTCACTGAGGGTAATATCTAGAATAGCTAATATAGAAACCAGAAAGTTAGTATATTTTGCATATTTTCATTCCCTGGTCACGTATGGCATCTCAATCTGGGGAAACTCGTCACTAGCACAGAGGGTATTTAAATTTCAAGCCCACAGACGTCGTGCAGAAATCTATTTAAAAACCTGGGTGTACTAACATTTGTAGTGGAAAATCCTGAACACTTCAATCTTAATGCTGACATACATAGCCATAATACTAGGAAAAAATATAATATTCACAAGGATTACAAATCACTGTCAATTGTACAGAATGGGTTAACATTTACTGGAGCTTCCTTATTCAATGTATTACCAACAGAAATTAAATGTTATCTACAAAAACCCAACTACTTTAAGTCCAAACTGAAAGAGTTTCTGCTTCAGAACCCATTTTACTATGTGAAAGAATTTTCTTCTTGGAATTTGGTAACTAAGAATGACTGATAAAATAGTATATATGGTGTATGGAAGGGGAAGGTGACAAAGTTGTCCACAATTATTAAATTGATATATGTTTTTTTTTTCTTTCTGTTGAAACTTTTGACAAATAAAATAATTACACTATTTACAAAATTTTACTCATATATAGTAACTAACATGGGATAGCATGCACTCAAAAACTGCTGAGAAAAATTATCATACTAACTGGTTTTTAAGTAATTGACAGCTTATGAGTTGTTGGTAATATAATGATATTGTTAATAAGTGTGTGTACTGTTTCACATAAATAGCAACTAACATGATATAATATGAAGTCGCAAATTACAGTGATACTTATGGTGGTAACTGGTTGGTAAGAAAATAACTGGTTATTTGATGCTGGTAACAAGTGTATACACTGTTGCTCATAATAAGTATTAATTAACTCGAGATTGTATGTGTAGATTACAGGAGATATTGGTTATACTAATGGGTTGTAGCTAACTTGTCAATATATAATAATATTATCAATTATGTAGTAATATTGACATTAAAAATAAGTGTATGTACTGTTCCACATCCCCGAGATTATTCTCACATGGGATCAAAGTGAACATATATATTATATATATATATGTAGATGTATGCGTATCAGTCCAAGTGGAAAGTCGGCTTACCTTTCGAAGTGGTGTTTGATTGTTGATTTCTTGCGACGCATACAAAATGGTCTGATCAACCAAAGAATTCGAAAAGTCTTCTGAAAAAAAAAAAAAAAAACTTTTCGATAGTGATTTCATCAATTTTCAAACCTGGGTTTTGGTTGAAACCAAAAAAAGCGGATCATTTTCTATATCAGTCCAGTCATGATTATTGTTTTGTACTGCCCCATCATCATGTTCGTCATGTCACTATGTACTAGTTCGTCAGCAGTATTATCGGAAATTGATTCACCAGATTCACTGCCAGGAATAAAATCATCTGTTTCTCCAACGGAAATATCACTCCATTCTGAATCACTCAAATTTACGTTGTATTTTATTTCTTTTTCACCAAGTATCCTCCTTTTCGACATTTGGTTGGTTTATTCAGTTGTGAAATGTTGAAAACGGACTGATCAAATGTAGTGACACGTGTAAAACCGAAAGCAGTTTTTAGTGCAGGCGCAGAACAAGTGAGTATTGGCGTGCGAGCGTGAGACTACTTTCGTGTTATCTCGTAGTTGGCACAAGGAACAAAAATATTATTTCATATGTCAATTACGAGTACACTCGTGTACACTTGTTTTTTGCTAAAAGTAATCTGTTATATCTACATTTAAATAATAAAACCACAGAAAACAATTTAAAATAATAATATCGGAGATATGACTTTGGCATCTCTGAACAGATGGACTATCTCAACTTAGGCAGTGAACGTGTTAATAAGAAGCTGGGATTAAGGGTTGTTACAACACCTCCCCAGGGTTCAGGAAATTTTACACAATCAAGACTAAGAGAAGCCTTTCTGAAATTATTAACACTTCAACACTATAGGTTAATAAATACAAATTTAAGTAATTAATAATAGTACTGCTATGTATCCGAAAAATCTGAATCGCTCGTCGTTACATTTTCTCCTAAAACTTATTCAACTCATTCTACTGGCTTAAAGTTAAGAGGAATAGCCAGAAAACTGTGAACAAGGAAAAACAACGCTGATCTTCATTTTGGGTAGGTTTCAAGGTCGGGCCACACTAGACCGAGCCGAGTCCGCACCAACACTCGGCCGAGTGTCGGCTCGCCCCCTCGCGTCCACACTGGTCCGTAGCACGGCCGTGTGACGGACAGGGTCCTACTCGGTCTCCTTCAACGTATACACTTGACTGTTTCACGGAATTAATGTTAAAAAATCACCTTAAAAGTGACTGCGGCTACCACCCATACTTTATTATAGAGTACTGTACTTTATAATCTACGAAAGTAAATAAATTACGTTAAAATACTTTTTTTGTCTGACTCCTGTTATCTCCTAATTGTTTGATCTCTTATGCACAAAAATAGTATTCCAAAGCAGTTTTAACAAATGATTGGCACACTGTACTGGATTGAAAGATTCTCGGGTATATCTACATAGTCACGATTAAATGTCAAGCGTCACTCACTTCACATTTAACGTGTTTGTTTTGATTGAGGTTCCTTGAGATTCACTCTATATTTTTTTAACTATAAACAATAAGATTATTATACATTTATATTTAAATGCAGACCTCAAAGATTCTATAAAATGATAATAATTTCATGTGATATAAAAATTCCAGTCACGGAGTTACTTATCGGCCGCGCAGTACACCTCTATTGTTGTCACCTATTTTTAAAAGGAGACCTACAGATTAATGTGACATTCGCTTAGCATTAACAAATCAAAGCTTTGCCAGAGGTGAATGTCAATTTTAAGAAGCATAAAAATTACAGCTGGAACAGGGATTTGAACCAGGGACTTTCAATTCTCAATCGTACGCCGTAACCATCTCAGTCAGGAGGCAAATCTGGATGTAATCAAAAATTATTATTCAAACATAATCAAATAAACGTACTATTATTCTGTATAACTTATTTTACTCTACCAAAACACAAATGTACTTTTATACGAATGAATACATATTTTTCAGTACTTCTAGATTCAGATGCTTGCGGGGTGTGATTTGGGTATAGAAGGTCCCCGGTTCAAAATCCGGATCTCGGATGAAATTTTTACATGCCTTAAAATCGACCTTCACCTCTGGCAGAGCTTTGATTTGTTAATGCGAACATGCAAGGACTCTACCTACATTTTACGAACATCTGATGAACCTGAAGTGAGGCTGAAAAGTAAAAGGACACACTTCTAAAGCAATCAGTAACGTTTAAACAATATTTAGTCGTAAAGGACCGGAAATTTCCGAACTCTTTCTATACAGTTCTCCATATCGACCAGCCCGACAGCAGACCGACACCGGGCCGCACCGTCAAAAAATAAACAAAACTAATCACGGCCAACACGCCTTGTAAACTGTAGAAATCATTTTATCCGCGAAATAAGCAAATAGCGCAATTCCTTACACCGGCACGACCAGAGATGTGACGTCACAATGGCGACATTACAGCTTCGAGCGTTTTGGCGCCAATATTCAAATCAGTGTATAAAAACGCAAATCTTTGCATTTCCTCGGGTTTTTTTTTCCAAGAAATCATTTTTTTTTTTTTTTTTTTTGTCCGAAACATCCTCCATTTATAGCACGAAATTTCTGTGACAATCGTCTGATTGCGAGACATATTACATCGTTTGTGCGCCGAGTAAAAATAAAACTCACAGTCTCAACTACTAACTAAAACGGTGATATTCTGAAGAAAGCTATTACTTTGTAATTGCTGCAGAAGATTCTTTTCAGACATTCATTGTGGTTTCATAGTGTGTATACTAAGGTTCCAGTTATGCCTTGTAGATTATGTGGTTGATAACATCCCAAACTTTATATGAATTACAATGAAGTCTTCCATCTCAAAACAGATTACTGCCATCTGCTTCTGTAAAAGTTATTTATCACAATAAAGCTAATTTCTCTATATAGAAACTTCTTTTACGTATCTACGAACATGAAAGAAGGATTTAGAAGATTCTCAAGGCATGTGGCTTCTCAAAGATTTTAGCTCAGTCATCGCGGATATTTGGATACCATTAATCTAGGTATGTATTTGCTGGCGCTTGTTAGCTATTTTCCTCCATTTCTTCCATCAAATTGCAAGTGTTTATTTCCTTTCAAATGTTCTTTAATACAATTTAACTTTTGCTAATGTGTGTATCCGTAACAACTTTTCCCAGAAGAAAAACGAACAAAAAGTCCTTAATATAAATAGCTAACGAGATTAACGTTGCGTTGAAATACTCCACCTTCTTGTTCTTCCCCACGTTTCGACAAAAGCTTCTTCAGGGGCCGTCTCCTACCGAATCTGCTGGAGGCTGGCGTGGCTGGTTGTTTACGTATTTGTACTGTCGATAGTCTGAAAAATATCGATTATCCAGAGTAATTATGTTTACGATTTAATATCTGTGGGTCTAGAGTTAATTATTTATCTAACACAAATTTCCAAGCCTGGCTAAGACCGTAACCACCATCCTTGTTGAGGTTGTTAGGCTGTTTGAATATTTCAATAGCCTCCTGTACTTTTCTTTGTAGAAATCCCTCGGTTTTAGCTTGCAATCTTGTATTTTCCCACAGTATTTCATGTTCTTCTTCCATCTGGTGTTCGGCAATAGCCGATGCCTCAGACGGGTGTGACTCTTATGTTCACGGCTACGGCTCGTTCGGTTTCGCCTATGTATACCTTTCCGCAATTACAGGGTACTTCATAAATTCCACTGCTTTGTAATGGACACTTTCCATCTTTGACATTTCGCAGTTTTTTTTTTTTTTTACTTTGTTTCCTTTCTAAATATTGGTAGTATATTAGATTTCGTTAAAATTTTCCCAATTTTTTCAGAGACACTTTTCACGTATGGCAGCACGTTTATTTGTTTCTGGTCTTCATCAAGACTGTTTTTCTTCTGCTTAGTTGTTATTGCCTTTGTTATCGTATTAGACCCATAGCCTATTCTTTGAGTGCTCGTTTAAGACGTTAATTTTCGTTCATTAGATGTCATCGTCCGGGATTCTTTGTGCCCTGCAGAACAGCGTTTTAATCAAGACTCGATTTTGTGAATGTTGATGATGTGATAAAGCGTGGAGGTACCTGTCTGAATGGGTTGCTTATCTGAATACCGTGTGTTCAAGCCTGCCTCCTGAATGCTAGGAAAGCCAGTTGACCGTTCTCTTCGTGCTCCATTGTAAACTTGATTTTTGGATGGATACTATTGATGTGATCGAAAAACTGTTTCAAATCTTCTTCCCCTTGAGGCTGTATCACAAAAGAATTGTCTACATATTTTAGCCAAAGGGATAGTTGTTTCTTGGTTCCAGTCTCAATAGTTTTCTTTTCAAAATTTCCATAAACAAGTCCTCTATGATTGGCGACAGAGGGCTGCCCATTGGCACTCCTTCCTGTTGTTAGTTAAATTCTTTGTTCCACTGAAAGTACGTAGAGGTCACACAATGTTTGAAGACGGGCCTCCATTCCACAGTGAATTCTTATCTATGATTTCCATCACGTCGTTCAGTGGTATGTTTGTGAGTAATGACGTAATGTCAAAACTTATTAACAAGTCGTTGTCAGATAAATTAATCTTCTTAAGTTCTTCGACAAAGTGGAATGAATTTCTTATACGAGGGTGAGTCAAATGAAAACCTTAAACATTTTTTTAAATATTATTTATTGTGCAGAAGTGGTACAAAGCTGTATCACTTTTCAACATAATCTCCCCCACTCTCAATGCAAGTCCTCCAGCGCTTACAAAGTGCATAAATTCCTTTAGAAAAAAATTCTTTTGGTAGTCCGCAAACCACTCATGCACCGCGTGGCATACTTTTTCATCAGAACGGAACTTCTTTCCTCCCATTGCTTCTTTGAGTGGTTCAAACATATATAAATCACTTGGGGCAAGATCTGGTGAGTTTGGTGGATGAGGAAGACACTCAAAATGCAGGTCTGTGATTGTTGCAACTGTTGTACGGGCAGTGTGGGCTCTTGCATTGTCATGTTGCAAAAGGACACCTGATGACAGCAATCCACGTCGCTTTGATTTGATTGCAGGCCGAAGATGATTTTTTAGGAGATCTGTGTATGATGCACTGGTGACAGTAGTCCCTCTAGGCATGTAATGCTCCAAAAAGACGCCTCTTTCGTCCCAAAATAGAGGCAGCATAACCGTCCCTGCTGATGGTTCTGTTCGAAACTTCTTTGGTTTTGGTGATGAGGAATGGCGCCATTCCTTGCTCGCTCTCTTCGTTTCCGGTTGGTGGAAGTGAACCCGGGTTTCGTCCCCAGTAACGATTCTTGCAAGGAAGCCATCACCTTCTCGTTCAAAACGCCGAAGAAGTTCTACACAAGCATCAACACGTCGTTCTCTCATTTCGGGAGTCAGCTGCCGTGGCACCCATCTTGCAGACACTTTGTGGAACTGGAGCACATCATGCACAATGTGGCGGCGGTTTTCCATCACTATGGCTTCAACTGCTGCAATGTTCTGTGGAGTCACTTCTCGTTGTGCCTGACCTGGACGACGAGCATCTTCCACTGGAGTCACACCATTTGCGAACTTCCTACTCCATTCGTAGACTTACTGCTGTGACAAACATGCATCACCGTACTGAACCTTCATTCTTCGATGAATTTCAATAGGTTTCACATCTTCACTACTCAAAAACCGAATAACAGAACGCTGTTCTTCCCTGGTGCAAGTCTCAAATGGGGCAGCCATCTTTATATTGATACTGCGACGGTATTTGTGCATCTGCACTATGCTGCCACCTACAAGCCATTCTGCATGCTGCTTGTAGCACGCTTACCAACTTACAGGATAACGGCGCGAAATTTTGATTTTTTATTACAAATAAAGGTTTTCATTTGACTCACCCTCGTATAAGTCTCTGTGCATCCCACCAGCAGTTCTAATTTTTTGGCTCGGGATTTTGCTAACCCATATGTAGGTGAGGGGTGTAAGGGTTTGGGAGAGACTATACTAGCCTTTTCCAAACAAATGTCAACCTCTCCTTCACGTGGTGCACCCTGTTTGCACGGACGAGGCTCTGGCGACTGAAAGATTCCCGGTATAAGGAGTCACCCACTGCTTGCCAAGGGCCTCCGAAAGGAGGGCGGAAGAGCGGGGAGCGGTTCAGGGCACCCTCTTGCCCTTGGGGTTGGAAACGGCCCCCAAAGGCGGATGAATCAGAAATGATCAACGGCATGGGGATGCAAAAGGCAACGGTAAACCACTGCATTAAAGACCCAAATGGTATCCCGAGGACATGTAATCCTCTCAAATTACATATATCATGACGGCTTCTTCCTGGGTAAAATATTCCGGAGGTAAAATAGTCTCCCAATTGGATCTCAGGGTGGGGACTGCTCAGGGAGGAGTCATCAGAATGGATAGAAACATTCTACGAGTCGGAGCGTGGAATGTTAGAAGTCTGAATAGGGCAGGTAGGTTAGAAAACTTAAAAAGGGAGATGGAACAACTTAAGTTAGATGTTGTTGGGATTAGTGAGATTAAATGGAAGGACGCACAGGATTTCTGGTCTGGGGAACACAGGATAATTAGCACACAAGCTGTCAATGGAGTCACTGGTGTAGGATTTGTAATGAACAAGAAAGTAGGGAATCGGGTGAGTTATTATGAACAGTTTAGTGACAGGATTATTTTGATGAGGTTAGAAACTAAGCCAGTCCCAAACACATTAGTACAAGTATATATGCCAACGTCACAGCAAGATGACGAAGAAATAGAAAAAATATACGCTGAAATTGAAGAATTAATCCAATATGTGAAGGGGGAGGAAAATCTAATAATCATGGGTGATTGGAATGCAATAGTGGGAGAAGGAAAAGATGGGAATACTCTAGGAAGTTTTGGTCTAGGAGAAAGAAATGAGCGAGGAAGCAGGTTGTTAGAATTTTGTGAAAGATATAAGCTGGTAGTGGCGAACACACTGTTTAAGAACCATGCAAGAAGAATATACACCTGGAAACGTCCTGGGGATACAGGCAGATATCAGCTAGATTATATCATGGTCAAACAGAGATTCAGGAATCAAGTTCTAGACTGTAAAGCGTACCCAGGAGCAGACATAGACTCGGACCATAATTTGATAGTAATGATGTGCAGGCTGAAATTCAAGCGATTAAGGAAATAGCATAATCAGAACAGACTGGAAGTGAATAAACTGAAACAATCTACCACAAGAGAAAAGTTTGCAGACATGGCAGACTTAGGTCTAAGAATTAACAGTGAAAGGAGCTCAACCGAGGACGAATGGAATGCATTAAAGACCGAAATAATGAAAGCTGGGAAAGAAACATTAGGCTTTAGGGAACAAGCTGAGTAGATGGAGTTTGTCTTAGCTGGGACAAAAGTTCTTAAGCCGGCCCCGAAAGAGACTCCACTCGTCCGCGTGACGTCACAGTTGGATGGCGTGAAATTCTAATGGACCAATGGCGGCCAAGGTCGTATGACGTCACACGTTAGTTCCTCGACCGGCTGCACAGATGGCAGCATCTCCTGGGGGCGCTGGACCGTTAGTTCACTGATCGGCGGCTAGATGGCAGGCACCGTTAGTTCTTTGGGCGACTGGTAGATGGTGTTCGGTGACAGTATTTCCGGCGTGCTCTGCGAAATGTGTACACACCTACAGAAATTCCCACTCGACTGTTATCTCTGTTTGCTTATCCATTAAGCGTGACGAAATATGTGCCGCGCGGGTATTCCTAGCGTCCTGTTAAGCAAGCACTGAACATCTTGGCTACTATCGACACACAGTAAAATATTTTCTTCGGTTCTGTATCGTGAAAAATACTTAAGCGTGACCCATTGCGAATTTTTTTCTAAAGTCCACATCAACGGATATTACGTGAACAGACATCGGTAGCGTTGGGGCTAGAGTGCCGAAGGTCGCCGGTTCGAGTCCGGACGCGGTGTTTTTATTGAAAAAAGCCGTTCCAACTTGTCAATTTCAAAACGAAAATCAAAATTTTAGTTTCCATACCTAGAGAGTATGGCGCCAGCCTGCCTTGAATAAAAAATAAGTCGAAAAACATAAATGTTTCCTTTTAACGTTCGATATGGGGGGAAAAAAACCGTCATATACTCCAGATATAAAACCGAGGAAGAATTCTATGTGTACCTGTTTTTCATGAAATTATTTAGCGTTCTTGCCTCGCATTCGGGAGGACGGAGGTTCGAATCCCCATCCAGGCATCCATGGTTTCCCAAAATCACTCCAAGTGAATTCCCGGGAATGCTACCTTCAAAAGGCCATGACAGAATTCAATCCCATTCCTTTCCCGTCTCTAAAGACCACGTTGTTAGAGAGACGTTAAAAAAAAGTACCTGTTTTAGCGTTCTGGCCTTGTATTCGAGAGGACGGCGTTTCCGGGCATCCAGATTTGGGTTTTCCATGGTTTCCCCCCAAATCACTCCAGGATTCTACTCGACTTTGAGATTTCACATTGACTGGCTACCTAGGGTGTGTTGATGTAATTAATTGATAATGTGATAAGTACTGAGGTTTATGGCAAAAACATGTCATCCATTGCACACACTCTAATGTCTGTCTGATGGTTTTTTTGGTCAGTTATGTTTGTGAGACCTAGTATGAGTATGGGAGTTATGATATTTGTCTGATGACACTGTGCGCACTGATACTCGTGGTACGTCGGACAAATATTACTGAACAGCAGAAAAGGCTTGTGGCGTGGGATAGAGGTGGTGCTGATCATGTGAACAGCTTTGTACATATTACCAACGATACTGAATGGCAGAGAGGTCTGTAGTGTAAGTTAAATGATATGATTTTGATGTGAGGAGTTTGTTACTTGGAACACATGTTAATGATGATTTTTTTTTTGTCAGTCTTGAGCCATGAGGGTTCTGTCCCACTTTTTCTTTGCCATGATTGGGCTGGTTGTTGTGTTGAGCTCGCTGTAGGCATCGATATATGTGTCTGTGTGCGTCTTTCTCTGTGTCTGTATGCGTAAGTATGGTGATACCTTCCTTAAACTCATTTATCTGGACGTATGAATTGCTGTTCCTCCCATATGTTTGTGCTTGTGTGGAGACGTATGGGTTTTGTGGGTGAGACCTAGTATGAATATGGAGGTTATGATATCCGTCTGATAGACAAGTGGTCCATTGTAACTCATGGTACCTGGGTCACATGTTACTAAATGACAGAAAGGGTTGCGGTGTGGGGGACATGTGGCTGTGATTTCAAACTTCACACATCCTGTAACTCTTTAGTTGGATCTAGCATGTTCAGTCTCTTTCCTCCAGTTATGTGTGGTGATGAATGGAACTGTGTGAATGCATTGACATGTGTGTGTGTATGTGTGTCTTTCTAAGATTTTTGGCCAGTCATGGGTGTTCTGTACCACTTTTTCGTTGCCACGATTGGGCTAGTTGCTGAGTCGAGATCGCTGTAGGCATGGAAATGTACGTGTGTATGCGTCTCTATCTCTGTGTGTTTTTTTTTTTTTGCGTAAATATGGTGATACCTTCCTTTATCTCGTTTGTCTGGATGTATGATGTGCTGTTCCTGCACTTATGCTTGTGTGAGGTGACATATGGATTTGTGGGTGAGACCTAGTATGAATATGGGAGTTATGATATCTGTCTGATGACCAAGTGTCTACTGCTACTCGTGGTACATGGGGGCACATGTTACTGAATGGCAGAAAAAGCTTAGGTGTGGGATAGACGTGTTGGTGCTGATGTGAACAGTTTTGTACCTAGCACACATGATACTGGATGGTAGTGAGGTCTGTAGTGTGAAATAAATGAGATGATGTTGATGTGAAGAGTATGGTGCCTGGAACATATGTTACTGATGATTTTTTGGTCAGTTATGAGCCATGGGGGTTCTACCCCACTTTTTCGTCGCCATGATTGGGGCTGGTTGTTGTGTCTAGCTCGCTGAAGGCATGGAAATGTGAGTGTTTGTGCGTCTCTCTCTGTGTCTGTATGTGTAAATATGGTGATACCTTCTATAAACACGTCTGTCTGGACGAATGATTTTGCTGTCCCTCCACTTATGTTTGTTTGTGCTAGTGTATTGAGATGTATGGATTTGTGGGTGAGATCTGATAGCCAAGTGTCTATTGCAACTCATGGTACCTGCGTCACTTTTTTACTGAATGGTAGAAAGGGTTGCGGTGTGGGAGAGACGTGTTGATGGTAAATATAATCAACTGGGGCGCGATGAACACTATTTATGGTATAAACACTTAGGTTTATGGTGAAAACATGTCATCTTTTGCACATCTTCTATCTCGCCAGGCTGATGATATGTAAGGAGACTTCTGTTTTTCAGCCAGTCATGAGGCAAGAGAGTACTACACCACTTTTTTGTTTCCATGATTGGTACCGGTAGTTGTGTAGTCTTGGACATGTGTATCTGCGTCTC
The DNA here is from genome assembly GCA_031002005.1 of Vandiemenella viatica. NCBI lineage: Eukaryota > Metazoa > Arthropoda > Insecta > Orthoptera > Morabidae > Vandiemenella > Vandiemenella viatica. Next base: position 6,958,630 of record JARYHS010008074.1, on the reverse strand, counting down.
TCTTTGTGCATGTAAGCGTAAGTAACTCGTCTGTCTGATGATTTTTCTAACGATAGTTCTGTCCAGTTAATCAGTGTAACGACAATTCTGGCCGCCACTTCATCGTTTCCGTGATGCTTGCTGTAGTTCTGTCGACCCTCGCTGTATGCATGTACAAGTGTGTGCGTGTGTCATTCCTCTGTGGATTTGAGTCTAAAATATATGGTTATAGAATTATCAACGTGTGTTTCTAACCATTGTTTCAGGGCTTAGACAATCTCCCATTTCGATGTGCTCTTTACAGTTTACTGCCGTTTGTGTTGACATGTGAATTTTGATTCTCACTACATAAAAATCATTTAACAGAGAGGGGTGATGTACCAGAGAAGCGAAGGACTTGGGTACAAACCCACAGTCAGACCATTGCTTGTGTGGTGTAGTATGGATGTCATTGGAAGATAGGAAGAGTGTTGAGGGGCTGCAGGTGGCGTATAATGCTGTTAGAATGGATATTGGTGGAATAAGTCTGAGTGGTGTATGGAGCCTAAGTTGACCATGACCACAATCTCGCACTAGACTTTAGGTGATGAGGCGTGAGTGGAAAAAATATCTAAACACCCACTTTGACCTAACAATTTACGACAGTTCAGGTGTGAGCACTATCTTAGGCGTAATAGAACCTATGGTGACGTTTTGGATACTTGTCGATGTGTGGGGATCTTCTATGAAAATGTGGGTTATGATGTCTGTTTGATGACCAAGAAACTATCAGTTAGCTAAGAGCATTGTGGTAACTTTATCGTGGTTACTTGAACAAAGCATGCAATTACAAACAAATGTCAGACTTGGTCCTGAATCCGAAGGATGGCGGTATATGGGAACATTTAAACCGAATGGAGAACTCTCCTGGGTCCTGATTTATTGAAAAGTAATTTCCTGGAAAACTGCAGTCGAACCACCTTTAATGAACATTTTGGTACCTGGCTACTGATTAGCAGAAGACTTTGCGAATTTTTGAATTTTTGGTTTACTTTAACGCACGAACAGAAGGTAACCCTGTCTGTATCTGATCAGGGGTTGGATTGGGAATCATTGGAAAACAGAAGGTGGTTTTGAGGAAGTGCTGGGCGTATGTTGGCGATGAGGCTAGGGGTGGATCTTGGTGAAGAATTAGGAATAGTACGTAAAAGACTATCAGTAGGAGCCGGCACATAAGGGAGTGGGGTAAATTTTCTATATCTCCATCTTGGTCACAGGCGATGGTCTCAGACATGTTCTGCGCTTAGCGTGACTCGATTTTTATTACATAGGACTCGCGTACTTCGATTCGATAGGGGGTGAAATTAGTAAGATTAACAGACGGTATTTCATTCCTGGAACATACGTGCTGAGCTGTAAAATACAGTTAATAGGTGTCAATCACTGATGTATCACAAGGGATTTATTGGAATTTTAGACAAAGTGCAGCTAAGGACACTCAATTTGTGATTGCTTACGAAAGCATAACAGAATTGATACATAGATTGGTCTGGATTGACAGACGACAAAGGTTTGACCTTGGTGGCAACAATTACGAGTGCAATGAAATATTTTATACCAATGCAACAGAGATAAGATTAGGGAAATAAGGAGTTGTACTGATGTTTCCATTCCTTGAGTTTTGCCATTGTCAAACTGGAAACTTTGATTTTCCTAGCCTTGGTGTGGGAAAGGCTTTGTCACAAATAATTTCAAGTGGCCTCTTGTCCAAGACAGGGTTGAGAAATAGGCTTGAAAAAAAATTACAGCCTGATTGGTTTGACATCATGTATTCACTTCTGGAATGTCTGTAGGGAAAGAAACTGGTTTTCAAATCGATAACTTTGCTTTAGTTTAGAGGCTCTCAACCCATCGATGTTATCCATCAGTAAACCCCTTCAATGCCTCTTTGAGTTCAAAAAGTGGTCTGTGTTTCATTACACATAATTTAATACTTCCTTTAAAATACACGGAATATAGGTGACACTCGTCAGTTGTATTATATTGTTCATAATGAATCCAACATGATGTGAAAAAGTGAGTTTGTTTCCCGTCTCTTGGTCGGTGTATTAATTTTTAATGTCTGCCTGCTCCAATGAATGGAGTTTATGGTTTTTCGTACCTTCTTCGGTGAATATCTGTCGGTGGGTTTTTGAGGATACGAAATTTGAAAGCAATAACGTATGGTAGGTTTGAGAAATAGGCTTGAAAAAAATTACATGCTGATTGGTTTGACATCATGTATTCACTTCAGAAATGTCTGTAGGGAAAGAAACTGGTTTTCAAATCGACAACTTTGCTTTAGTTTAGGAGCTATTAATTCATCTAGGTCACACTTACATACATCAGTAAACCCCTTCAATGCCTCTTTGAGTACAAAAAGTGTCTGTGTTTCATTACACACAATTTAATACATCCTTTAAAATACACGGAATGTAGGTGACACTCGTGAGCTATATTGTATTGTTCATAACGAATCCAACATGATGTGACTAATTGAGTTTGTTTCCCGTCTCTTCGTCGGTGTATTAATTTTTAATGTCTGCCTGCTTCGATGAACGGAATTTTTTTATGGTTTTCCCTACCTTCGTCGGTGAATGTCTCTCGGTTTCAATGAAAGGATTTCACCATTGATGGGTTTTTGAGGCTACGAATTTTGAAAGGAATAACGTATGTGTGGTATTGCAATACTTTATCACAATAATTTCATTTTTTAAACTTTTTAACGTCTCTCTAACAACGTGGCCTTTTGAGACGGGGAAAGGATGGGGAGCAAGGAATGGGAAGGAATTCGGCCATGTCCTTTTGAAGGAAGCATCCCGGCATTCACCTGGAGTGATTTTGGGGGAAACCATGGAAAACCCAAATCTGGATGCCAGGAAACGCCGTCCTCTCGAATACAAGGCCAGAACGCTAAAACAGGTACTTTTTTTTAACGTCTCTCTAACAACGTGGTCTTTAGAGACGGGAAAGGAATGGGAATGAATTCGGTCATGGCCTTTTGAAGGTAGCATCCCCGGGAATTCACTTGGAGTGATTTTGGGAAACCATGGATGCCTGGATGGGGATTCGAACCTCCGTCCTCCCGAATGCGAGGCAAGAACGCTAAATAATTTCATGAAAACAGGTACACATAGAATTCTTCCTCGGTTTTATATCTGGAGTATATGACGGTTTTTTTCCCCCCATATCGAACGTTAAAAGGAAACATTTATGTTTTTCGACTTATTTTTTATTCAAGTCAGGCTGGCGCCATACTCTCTAGGTATGGAAAATAAAATTTTGATTTTCGTTTTGAAATTGACGAGTTGGAACGGCTTTTTCAATAAAAACACCGCGGCCGGACTCGAACCGGCGACCTTCGGCACTCTAGCCCCAACGATACCGATGTCTGTTCACGTAATATCCGTTGATGTGGACTTTAGAAAAAAATTCGCAATGGGTCACGCTTAAGTATTTTTCACGATACAGAACCGAAGAAAATATTTTACTGTGTGTCGATAGTAGCCAAGATGTTCAGTGCTTGCTTAACAGGACGCTAGGAATACCCGCGCGGCACATATTTCGTCACGCTTAATGGATAAGCAAACAGAGATAACAGTCGAGTGGGAATTTCTGTAGGTGTGTACACATTTCGCAGAGCACGCCGGAAATACTGTCACCGAACGCCATCTACCAGTCGCCCAAAGAACTAACGGTGCCTGCCATCTAGCCGCCGATCAGTGAACTAACGGTCCAGCGCCCCCAGGAGATGCTGCCATCTGTGCGGCCGGTCGAGGAATTAACGTGTGACGTCATACGACCTTGGCCGCCATTGGTCCATTAGAATTTCACGCCATCCAACTGTGACGTCACGCGGACGAGTGGAGTCTCTTTCGGGGCTGGCTTAAGATCTTTTGTCCCAGCTAAGACAAACTCCATCTACTAAGCTGCCCGTAAACCTTGGATCACAGAAGAAATTTTGGAGCTGATGGATCAGAGGAGAAGGTACAAACATGCTCAGGATGAAGCAGGATGAGAGCAGTACATGCAATTTAGAAATTAAATAAATAGGAAATGCAAAATAGCAAAAGAAAAATGGCTACAAGAAAAAGTGTGAAGAAGTAGAAAAGGGAAATGGTCGTAGGAAAAGTAGATGTTGCATATAGAAAGATCAAACAGAATTTTGAAGAAATGAAGAAAAGAGGTATGAACATTAAAGCTGCTGATGGGAAACCTCTTTTAAGCTCAGAAGATAGAGCTAACAGATGGAAGGAATACATTGAGAAACTGTATGATTGGGGACGACTTGAACAATAGTGTATTGGAAAAGAAGGCGATGTCGACATGGATGACTTAGGAGATCCTGTTTTGACGGACAGAATTTAATAAAGCTCTGAATGACTTGAAAGCAAATAAGGCAGTTGGAATTGATGAGATCCCTGCAGAACTTCTTAAATCTCTAGGAGAGGAAGGAATCGAAAGATTATTCAAGCTGATATCAAAAAAGTTAATGAAACAGGAGAAATTCCAACTGATTTTAATAAAAATATCATCTTCACACTTCCAAAGAAAGCACAAGCTGACAAATGTGAGAATTATCGCACCATTAGTCTAACAACACATGCTTCAAAATTACTGACCAGAATAATATACAGAAGGATGGAACGGGTAGTAGAAGAGATAGTAGGTGAAGATCAGTTTGGGTTTAGGAAAAATCGCGGTACAAGGAAGCAATTCTGTCTTTAAGATTAATACTTGAAGAGGCGGATCAAGAAAAACAAAGATACTTTTATGGCATTTGTTGATTTAGAAAAAGCTTTTGATAATGTTAGGTGGGACAAGATGTTCAAAATTTTAAAGAAGTCAGGTCTAAAGTATCGAGATAGAAGAATCCTCTATAAACTATATAAGAATCAAGTGGCTGTAATAAAAGTAGAGAATCACGAGAGACATGCATCAGTTAAAAAGGGTGTGAGACAAGGTTGTAGTCTATCCCCGTTAATATTCAACTTGTATGTAGAAGAAGCAATGAAGAAAAGTCAAAGAAAAATTTCCATGTGGCATAAGTTTTCAGGGAGAAAAAATCAGTATGCTACGATTTGCTGATGACATTGTCTTATTAGCAGAGAGGGCTGAGGATATTGAGAAGTTATTGAATGGCATGAACAAAATACTGAAGGAAGATTTTGGACTGAATATAAATCAAAGTAAAACAAAAGTGATGAAATGCAGCAGAAATGACACCAATACTAGCAGATTAAATATAAAAATAGGATCTGATGCAATAGGAGAAGTGAGTGAGTTCTGTTACTTGGGAAGCAAAATTACAACCGATGGCCGAAGCAGGAATGATGTGAAAAGCAGAATAGCACTAGCAAAAAGAGCCTTCATGAAAAAGAGAAACCTTTTAGTTTCAAATATTGATCTAGGAATTAGAAAGAAGTTTTTAAAACTCTATGTGTGGAGCACAGCACTTTACGGTAGCGAAACATGGACTTTAGGAATACCGGAAAGAAAGAAACTTCAAGCATTTGAAATGTGGTGCTACAGAAGAACGCTGAAAATTAGGTGGACAGACAAAGTAAGAAATGAACGAGTTTTAGAAATGATGGGTGAGAAAAGAAGTTTATGGAAGAAGCTTACAGGAAGAAGAGACAGGCTGGTAGGTCATATTTTGAGACATGCTGGATTGGTTAATTTGTTAGTGGAGGGAACAGTTGAAGGTAAGAACTGTAGAGGTAGACAGAGATTAGAATATATGAAGCAGATAATTGAGGACGTGGGTTGTAAGGGGTATGTAGAAATGAAGAGGTTAGCACAGGATAGGAAGGGATGGAGGATTGCATCAAACCAGTCTAAAGACTGACGACAGCAAAAAAAAAAAAAAAAAAAAAATGTAGGTGAATTAATGCCACTCACAATAGGTCGGAGCGGAGTATTTCAATGCAGCGTTAATCCCATAAACTATTTATTTTAATATGACGGCTACGAAAACAGCAAAATCTTTTATACTAAAAGATCCTGTTGCGACACCACAAACATATCGATTCCGTGTGAGACATGGAAAGGTACGGTAATGATTCTACTATTTTTTATGACTGTCTGGTGTTGAAACTTATGTTTGTGATGGTATGAGAGATTTTAAGTGCTCAGTACTGTTTACGATCTACTTCAGTAGTCGCAATCAAGTTTCAATTCGTTAAAACTGGAAAGACAAGAAAATTAGCCTGTTTTTATATATTAAGGAATGCAGAGTAAAATACGCAAGTTGCTAGTTCCACTCCACCGCTTGTGATTCGGTTCACAGATTGTGAATAACACTGTATTCAGAGAAAATTGAATCTTTTATCAATAAAACCAGTAAAAAGTGATTTTTGTAGAGATCGGGTTCGTAGTTTTGCGAAATTATTTTTCAAACAGAAATACTATGCTCAGTAGAATTAATGTATACACCCTACTTGTAGGAGTCTTCGGTATTGAAGTTAGATAAATTTTGATAATTTTCAAGTAAGAAGTTTTGCAGCATATTTTCCTTTTCGTATCTTAAGTTTACTAACAAACGATGCGCATGATTTGTTTTGCGGAAAATATAAACCCCAGCAAGATCACTATAACTCTTCTGTGAACATAAAGAGACTATATATTACTATGAATTCAGAATGATTTAATAGACAAATAGTTTTAAGAATTAAGACAATTAGATTTTTTAATGAATTTTCCCAAAAACCTCGTAGCCGTAGGCTTTGTAAAATAAAAACAAGAATGCAAACATTTTAAATGTTACTGATTTCACATATTCAGTTTCATTTCTGTGAAGATTGTGTCATGAATAATTTTCTTCAGCCCTCCACTAAAACCGCTTTTATTAATTTAGGATTCCATAATTTCTCAAAATTAAATTCTAAATTGTTGTTTAGGTTATAAACAATCTTGTTTGCGATCACAAATAACAAAGAATGACGTCTTTCCCGACGTTGAGTATTAAAAGGTTTAGAACGAACCGACAGACAGTAGGGAAGCCATGGAAAATCTAAATCTGAATGCCGGGACGGGTATTCGAATCCGCGTACTCCGAGTGCGAGGGCAGAGCATTACGCTCGGTTGAAAAATCTTTTATACTATTATATTCACCATGGAACATTGATTATGAAACGGATGTGTATTGGGAAATACATGTCTGCTAAAGTGTGCTTCAGCTGTTACATTATGAGGCTGAATCAACTTTATTAATGGAAATGATGGTTCTAAAACTATGCAACTAATTCTAATGTAAAAGAATTTGTTTATGTGGAATATCTTCCTACTTTCAACCTAGTGAAGGCTTGTGACGACGAGGGAGAGAGAGGATAGTGCTATGCGGTGTTGCCAATTACGCAGCATCTCTCAGCGCTTGCACCACACACAGACTGTTAAGTCTACAAAGTCGCAAAGGCGCACCCAGCCAGGAGCGTGTGAGAGTCCAGGCGTGGACATGTGTGTGTTTTCTAGTCGTTATGTATTGTCCATGTTGTTATGAAACACAAATATTTTCAATCATACAGATAGAGGAAACCTGTTTCCTCACTGCTATAAATTAAAGTTTTCTGAACTTTGCAGCTTATTATTATGCAGAAGCCGAATAAAATTTGATGGTCTCATACTCAACGCATGATCTAAAAAGAAGGAACTATTAAGTTCTGCTGAAAATTTAAAAAATAATGCAGCAAAAATAAATCCTTTTCCAAGCTTGCAAGTTACTATATTTTACAGCTATTAATATAGAATCGTCCATATTAATACCGCTTGTTAGTTACTTAAGTTTGTTGTTTTTGTCTGTGTCCCCTGGAATCGTCGGGGTTTCTGGATGGTTGGTAAGAAGTAGATGGAATCTGATCGTTGATTATGTGAAGGAACCAACCGTTTATCGCACAGAGAGATTGAAATTTGGATAGTAACTTTTCAATCGATTTCAAAAACAGTAATGGTAAAATTGCAAATGCTGATTTTTTAAGTATTGATTGTCATCAATCTGTATGAAATATTTTGGATTTCTGTCTAACAATAAGTTGTCGCGATCGAGAACAGAATCGGAAATTGTTACAAAGATTATTATATACATAATAGACTGTTGCACGAATTCATAATGGTTGGTAGAAGCAATGCTTACATATTGTGTTTATATCGTTAAGAGCTTTCCTTTCTAATTAAAATTCGTCTGTGTAGCTGAAGTAGCGATGGTCTGCTGTTCTGACACTCGCATAAGGTGCTCAGAATTTTCAGACTTCCAGATTTGAATTTTTCTCAATATTTTGTTGTTTAGTGAAGTTATAACGTATTGTTTAGTTTACGAACATCAAAGCTACTTTAAGCCGCTAATTAATAAATGTCATGACGTATGTTATGAATTAATAGAACAGAAAGCTACTTTCGATATTGATTTTAACGCATTATATATGAATCTAATGGTCAATTGAGATTAAAAACCCTTTTATTGTTGGTACATAACTTATATTATTACTATTCTGAATACTTCTCTGTAGAAATTTTTTATTGGATTCGTTTTCGTTCCCTTGAAGGCCAGTCCTGAATAAATATTTGACTGCGATTTAGCAGCCATTATTGTTTACTACTCCACCTGAGCACTTACGATCTGTCACGTTTCTTGACTGAGAACCGTCAAGCTACCTCAACATTGCACAGTCCCATCCTCAAACCACAATCGATATACTATGCAGCAATATTTCGTATGAATGTATGTTTAATTGAAGAATTGCTTCCCGGGCTGATATAATCCCATATAAACAGTTTCTTCTGGACCCGTAGAAAAGTATTTCTCGTCAGATAAGAAACTATTTTCTTCCGAAATCTTGCAAGATGCTATTTAAAGTTAGTAGAAAATCTCAGTGATGCTAACTTACTCTTTATTTCACTGCAGCCTCAGCAATCCTTACAGTAAGCCTGCGGGTCTGTTCATTCCTAAATATTCCCTTGTGGTTCTGAAAGGATTATCTTGCTACCATTTGCAAATAAATCTATATTTAGATTTTGTTGTTAGTTTCAGTTTTCCATTGTTTCGTAGACGAAATGCTTTTCCTGGCACTACTTTTCTTTTAACTTATAAGTAAAAGGTAGATTTAAAACTCTTGTAACGGCACTACATGAATACACGTAATTATTTGACCGTAACCAAATCAGTTAACTAATTTACGTTAGATATACAAAATGATTCAGCAAAGTAGATTCACACAGCTTTCCGTGTATAAAGCAGAGATTTTAATCAACATAATTTTAACACAATCAACAGAAATAGATTTCAGAACTAAAAAAATGTCCAGATATAAGTATTAGATAGTAAAGTGGGGTTTGTGGGGCGGTTATTGAGTTAAATGTACAAAAATGTGAGAATATGACACTACAAGATAGAGAATTACGTAAAATCATAAAAATATTCATGAAAAATATGTATCTAACATACACAGCTCTATAATTAAGGGGCGTGTGCTTGATTCTGTATTTATGTAACGGTATTCTTATATTGATTGTGAAGCTGACCCACAGATCTGAACAGGGACAGGTGGTTTTAATTGAGCCTTATTTCCGTCGTGTGTGGTCTGTTATTTTGTGAGTAAGAACATGAGAAATTGAAAAATGAAATACAGTTATCTATATGGCTTAGTCGTCAAATTCCATCAACTCTATTTTAGAATAAACTCCCAGTCTAACAGTTTCATAGTTATTAAGATATCAATAATTTACTGTCGCAGATGTATCAGAAGGTCTGCAGGCGAATATAATTAAGAAATTAGGAATGATTAATGGTCTATAGATTAAATTTCAAACGGAACCAACAACCGAGATGAGGAATAAGAAATGGAGGATAATATTGGGATCTTTATTAACAATACCAAACTAACAGAACCAATTACGTTAAGGGTATGCAAGAGATCACAGTAGCAGAAGTAATAAAACAACAAGTAACAACTCTCATTGGCATAAAAAAACAATCTTACAATTCCTCGAAAGTGAAATTAACCTTACCTAAAAAAACTAAAAAAAACCTATAAAGCTTCTGCATCACTCATATTAAATAGGCGCTGATCATAGCTTTCATGTTCATAATTTTCCCAAACCCCGCAGGGGCCTGGTCCGCAAGTGCCAGGTACGGGTTTGGCGAACCCGCGGTGCCCGACCTGGAAACTTGTGATCGCCGCAAGTTTCCCACACCGTAAACTCCTACCATGCTTCAACGACCACCGTAAGGCGTGGTGGTGGAACGTTGTGTGCCTAGGAGAACGGGGATCTTGGCTTCATCGCCCGGATCGCGAGGACGGTACAAACCTCTATAAAAAAAACCTTAACCTCAAGGTCGGACACGTGCGGAGGAGGTGCATGGGTGAGAGGCGGATCACTCGCTAACGTGCAACCTCAGGGGCACCCGCGCACCCCTGTTGTGTTAGCGCTTCTTTTTAAACTGGTTTTACTCGCGGGACCAAAATTAAGTCTACCACAAAAACCAAAGAACCCTGCGGGACGGGTGTGCCGCAGGTTAATCCCAATACACCCAGTTCTAAAAACGGGTGAGGGTCGATAGCCCTCCCGGTTCTGAAATAAACAGTAACCGAAAGGCATGTTCGATTCCGAACGCCTTTGTTGTAATGCAAAGAGTGGAAGGGTCATTTGAGAAAGTTTCGCCTTTCTTTATTCAAAACGGATTGCAGGGTCTGCTAAGGTCCCTGAATTCGGTTAAAAAGCAACCCAACTCCTTAACTGTGTGAAACTCGGGGAGTTTGCTGTTACCTGCGAACTCCACAAGTCCCTGAATAGCTCTAAAGGCGTAGTCACCTGCCGTGACATAATGGAAATAGGGACCGAGGGCCTCGTTAAGGAGTGGGAAGATCAGAAAGTGGTCGAGGTACGTCAGATAACGCGAAGGGTTAGTGGCAGTATTGAAAAGACTGCCACCTTCGTCCTGACGTTTGACACTCCAGTACTACCAAAGAACATCAAAGCAGGTTACATCAACCTGAACGTCCGTCCGTATGTTCCAGACCCGATGCTCTGTTTTCAGTGTCAGCGGTTCGGACATACGACAGCGTCATGCAAGGGTAACCCCACCTGTGGCAAGGGAGCACATGAGCCGGGCGTTAGTTGCACGCTACCACAGGTGTGCGTCAACTGCTCCGGATCGCACCCAGCCTGGAGTAGAGAGTGTCAAGTGTATCTTGAAGAGCGCAAGATACAGGAGCTGAAGACCAAAGAGCGGATTCCCTGTGGGGAAGCTAAAAAGAAAGCCAAGTCACTCGCCACTCCAATTTTTGGGACGAGTTTTGCAAAGATGACTTCAGCTCCCGTCAGGAAGCAGAGTGCTGCTACCCAGACGTTCTTTGCAGACATGGGCACGAGCACTTCGTGCTTATGTCAATGCAAATGCGGTGCTAAACCCGCTAAGGTCGCAACGCCTAAGACCGCTGACGTCGGTAGCAGCACGTCTGACACCTCGACCAAACCAGCAGCAGCAGCACATGTTCCACCAGCAACAATAGCACTTAAAGTCATTGCACCTCCAATTCCTCCACGTGCAGTGACTGGAGTAGCAACAACATCTGCTTCCAGTGCCAATGGAGGTTACGAAAAGATTCGGCCCGAAGTTTCGACAGACGGACCTGACACAGTTTTTAAAATCCCCCTCTTCGTCTCCTCCCAGACTGCCCAGCAATAGGGAGGGGAAGAGGCAGAGGAGGAAAAAGAAAAGAATGGGGAGGAATTTGAGGACTCCTCTGGGTCGGAGATGTCTGTCTCCGATTCCGGGCAGGAAGAAACTGAGATGCTGGTGGACGAGTCTGGTCCTGTTCCTCAGCAGATAACGACCGAAGACCCACCCGAACCGGGGTGGATAAGGATCAACAGGTAGGATGGCTTCCATACTCCAATGGAACATTAATGGTTTTATGGCTCACGAAGAGGAGTTACAACTCTTAGCACCGTCTGATCCATTGTGTCTCTGTCTTCAAGAGATACACTTCAGACCAACCCGTCAACCTGTGCTAAGAGGTTTTGACGTTTACCATAAGGACGATACCGAGGGTGATCGAGCGAAGGGGGGGAATGGTGGTGTTTGTACGGAACACTGTCCACTCCGAACCTGTAGCTCTCACCTCTCCCTTACAAGCAGTAGCGGTAAAAATACATGGACCTGTGCAACTGACTGTATGCTCAATATATCTACCGCCGGGATCACCAGTTGATTGCGGTCAGCTGGTTGATATCACCCGGCAACTCTCTCCACCTTTTCTCCTATTGGGAGACTTTAACGCGCACAATGCGTTGTGGGGTTCGACCAACAATTGCCCCAGAGGTCAAGAGGTTTGTAGATTATTGGAGCAGGAGGATCTGTGCATCCTCAATACCGGCCAGATGACGCACTGCACTACTGCTTCCGGTTCTTCCTCTGCTATTGATCTCTCTCTTTGCTCTTCTTCAGTTGCATACTCCGTGCATTGGGAAGTGGATCGTGACCTTCATGGAAGCGACCACTTCCCAATATGGATACACGTAGAGTATGAGCGATGGGCAAGACCTTCTGTACGAAAATGGAATATCAGCAGAGCTGACTGGCAGCTCTACAGTCGGTCAATCCATCTCGAACAACGCCGTAGCATTACAGATGAAATTCACCGGGCCGCTGATGTTTCCATGCCTTGGAAATCTGGAGCGCTGCGCAGAACACCCGTACCCTGGTGGAACGAGGAATGTCATTCCACTATACAGGGTCGCAGACGGGCCTTGCGTCGGTTTAAGTTGCAGCCGACACCCGACAACCTCGCAGCGTTCCGGGTTGCTAGAGCTAAGGCAGCGTCGTGTGATTAAGGAGAGCAAGAGGAGGTCATGGCAGACCTTTGTGAGCACCATTAACTATTCCACGTCATCATCAAAGGTATGGGAGTCTATCGGCCGTATAACCGGGAGGTACTCACAACCTCCAGTATCTGGATTACTGGATCGGGGGCGTGTAGTTACCGACGAGCGAAGATGGTAGAATACTTTGCTGCCATCACTTCGTCTGCCGGATTGGACCAGCAGGTCCAACAACGACGAACATCTGCCGAAAGGCAAATCTGTAACTTCGACTCGTCGGAATTGCAGGAATACAATACCCCATTTTCATTTTGGGAGCTGGAGTTGGCTCTTAAAAAAGCCAAAGACACTGCGCCAGGGCCTGACCTGATCCAGTACCAGATGCTAAGGCATCTTAAAAAAGATGCTAAAGAGTACCTGCTGGGTACTTTTAATGAAATTTGGACCGGAGGACACTTTCCCTACTCGTGGAAGGAAGCAACGATGATCCCAATTTTAAAACCTGGTAAAGACAAGTAGTTGCCAGGTAGCTACCGTAGCATTGCCTTAACGAGCTGCGTCGGGAAGACACTAGAGCGGATGGTGAACCGCCGCCTCGTCTGGTGTCTTGAGTCCCGTAAACTGTTGAGCCGTTTTCAGTGTGGATTCAGGAAGTTCCATTCCACCACGGATAACCTGATCCTACTGGAAGCGGAAATTCAAGACGCCTTCATCCGCAGCCAACACCTTGTGGGTATATTTTTCGACATAGAAAAGGCTTACGACATTAACTGGCAGCACGTTATTTTAAAACAGTTATATGAATGGGGATCTAGGGGAAATCTACCCCGTTTTTTAAAATAATTTTTATCTCGACGTTGCTTCCGGTACCGAGTCGGTAGAGAAGTGTGCGACCTTTTTATTCAGGAAAACGGTGTTCCTCAAGGTTCAATTTTAAGTTTAACCCTTTTTGCTATTGCCATAAATAGCATCTCAACTGTTATAAGGAGGCCCATCTGGTACTCCTTATATGTTGACGACTTTTTAATTTTTATTGCATCGGCCAGCCTGAGAAGCGCTGGACGGCAGCTGCTGCTCACGCTGAACAGGCTGGATGAACGGTCAGTACACACCGGCTTTCGTTTCTCTGCTGAAAAAACTCGGTGTGTACTTTTTAGCCGCAGTAGAAGTCTTTTAGCAGAACCTCATCTCACCTTGAGGAACACCGTTTTAGGTTTTAGTGAAACTGTTTGGTTTCTCGGCCTCATTTTGGACAGTAGGCTTACATGGCTGCCACATCTTAAAGATGTCAAAGCCAGAGCCCTGAAGGCTCTTAATGTTTTAAAGTGTCTGATCGCTCCTGCCTGGTACAGTTTTATAGAGCCTTTGTACGGTCGCGTTTGGAGTATGGTTGCATTGTCTACGGTTCGGCACGGGACAGTTATCTCCGTATACTAGATAGTGTCCACCATGCATTCGTGAGACTCGTACCGCGTTTAAAAACATTAATTTGTACAATTCATATCGTATGACTGAATCATGATAGGAATTTGGTTTAAATCTTATTTTATTAAGCTTTCAATGGAGAGTGTTATTACTATATTACAAGTATGTTTTTATTTTTGTCTTTAATTTCCGCCCGTATATTGAGTAGAAGTAGCGACTACTTACAGGAAAGCCAAACCACCAAACAATGATTTTTTTTTTCGTGTTGCTGGAGTGGTGGGGGGAGAACCAGTTTAGACCTGTCGATGAAATGAGGCAGCTGTTGCTTCATACATGGTTGTCCAATTGGAGAGGGGAGGAGGCAGCTGAAACTGGGGTTAGGGAGAGCAGGTGGTCGCTCAAGTGGCCTGACAAAAGAGCAATAGTAGGGGAGGAGAACAATAGACCAATAGGCCCCAGAGGGCAGCTGGTGCTTCACACCTGGTGGGATGGGGGACGGTTAGGTTAAGTGGCCTAATTAGTGACGCATGAGTGCACCCTAATCTAATTAGTGACGCATGACTGCACACATTGTGAAGGGAGCGTGGCTGACGTAATTAGTGCCGCTTGAATGAACCAAAACAATAGAAGGGTGTGTGGATAACCTTAGTTCCGAATTCGGCGCTAGGGGGCCATGAGAGCGGACAAGCAAATCAACACTACTGATGCTGACATTTGTTTGGAAGAGGCTATTATATTCTCTTTCAAATGCGTTATTCTAGTGAATATATTCCCCTAAACAAATTTTGCCGTTTGTAAACCAGTTTCGTTCCTCACAAACATTTTTGATATGGTTCTATCAACTTAATTAGCATGGTCCAACAATTCGATCTGTAATTTTCAACCCTATTTGACTTATTTCATTGATACTTTCATCTATGGCTTTTTTCGATTCCTCTGGTTAGCAGCAAGTCTCTAAATTGAATCTATACAGTGCAATATGCACTACAGCTATTCCTGTAGTAATGAACACCGTCTTCTTTCAGCTCTTCTAGATTTCTTAGTTCCCTCGTCACATCCTCCAAATATTTCTAATAGTTCAATAAGCTAATTACTTAATATATCATGCTTTTTTATATCTTCGGTAACTTCTCTCCCCTCTTTATCCTTATCAGTCTGAATCTCTACGCAGTTTTCTATCATAGCAATAGAAATTTTTAGAAGCCTTATTAAGTGGTTCCCCTGCACCCACAATATTCTTCCGAAAATCGTTTATAGATTCCTTCTTTGCTACAGTTAATTCAATGTTTAGTTCTTCATGTGTTCCCTAATATTCAGCTGTCTTCTTGTTCTTCTTCTTATTACTTGGAGCTTTGGTTTTATTGTCGCTGCCGATACTGACTCTAAGCATTTTATACCTGCTGGCAGTACGTACTACATACCAATGAAGACAGTGAAGTGTTTCCGTTGTCTGCGAAATATGTGACTATATTCTAGTTATGATAAGTGTATTTTTTGTTTGTAAAATGTGTAGCTTATGTAATTGAGATTACGGACCATACCGACGCGACGTTAAGCTTGATGGTTGGGGAAAACCGCATAAACCAGTCAGGACGGTCCCATGCCCGCACCAACCAGAGCAACTCTCATCTCCTTATTATAGAATGCTTTCAGATTATTTCATTGATTAGTTCTCATTTTCTTTCCACTGGTACCCTTGTTCTAAATACTACACCTTGATCTGAAACATTTCCTCAATTCTGAAATTTGGGCCTTTTGGTTATTGTACCCATAACGCACTTGAAATCTGGACACTATTTTACTGTACCCTTTAATACTGGAATAACCATAGACAAAAGGAAAATAAAACCAATAAATTGTAGAAGTAAACATATCAATAAAAGAGGAGCAGACAGTTTTATTATTTACGACAAGAAATTACAGTCTAAGAGAGGCACACGGAAGACAGAAAATGCAGAGAATTATATAAGTGTTTCTATTGTAAAGGGATAAAATGTGTTTGGTGTCATAATTATTGATTGTATTGTTAGTAATATTGTGGCCGGGTTCCTAACGACTGTGGAATAAGCCTCTATCTCAAGAAATAGTGCTACCCGCAAAAAGAGATGGGGAATGTAAATCATGGAAACGTTTCTGTATATTTTGCAAAAACAGAAATAAGATTCATGATTAATTGACTTTTGGGTTTTGCCGCGTTGTTATTTCATTACCTAAGCTTTCGGCTGGTATCCTCCAGCCTTAGTCAGAGATACTGTTTATGTTGGCATAGCAACGAGCGCCAAGCATCGCAGAGTAAGAGGCCGCTATCTTCGTTGATGTTGTTGGTGTTTTTTAAAATTTCTGCTGCCTCTTTCACCCGTCGGGGCCACCACTGGTCTTCTCTCCACAGTAGCCTCGTTTCTTGAAATTTTACTTCATGCCCGGTATTAATAGCATGGCGGACTACGGCGGATTTGTCACTGTTGTTATATTTGTAGTGGCGGATATGTTCTTTCAGTCTCTCCGCCACAGTGCGACCTGTCTCGCCGATATAAACACTGCCACAACTACAGGGGATTTCGTAAACACCCATAAGCTGGTGTGGGTGTAATTTGTCTTTTACCTTTGTCAGTGACTGACCAAGTTTGCAGTTAGCCTTATATACTATTCGCACCTCCACCCGCTTTAACAATTTCCCAATCCGGTCTGTGATACCCTGTATATATGGGAGACAGGCGAATTTTGTTGGCACATTAATATCATGGGATAAGTTTACGTCTCCCATAGGTTTTTTGGGTCTTAAAACCTTCCTGATCTCAGATTCACTATAGCCGTTGGCTTGGAATATTTTTGTAAGTGTCTCCATTTCTTCATTGAGACTTTCCGAAAATAATGCAGGCGTAAACTGGTGGCGATTAATACCTTTCAAAGGCAATGACACATACGGATATTGTTAATTTAGTGCTTGTATTTAGTATAAATTAAATTCACTCTAGAAATGGTCGATTGGAAAAGTCTGAAAAAAGAAACTATGTACACCCGGCGCAAGATAAGAGACAAAAAGGATTATTTGATACACTACTGCAGACCAATTGGTACGGAAAAAGAAGAGCAGATGAAATATTAATGCTACTTTTTTTCTATACTAGCTATGCCCGGCATGCGTTTCAATGCCTCTTTTTGTTTCTATACATATACAAAACAGACTTATTTACGTGTTCAAAATAAAATAAAGACAATGAATTTTATGAATTAATATTGAAAAAGTTTATTCTAGTGCTTTGAGATATACAACATGTTAGGTCTTTCGTTTTCTGCAAAAACAGACCAAAGGTTTTTATTCGGTTTTGATAATATTTAGCACACCTATGTTTAAAACCAGAGAGGTGTGATACCTCAGTGGTTAAAGCTATTTATTATAAACGATTTTTGGTCTGGTTCAAATTCCGGTGGAAGCAGGAATTTTTAAGAGTTGTATACGATCGATTATAGACTTAGGTCTAAGAAGTTACTCTGAAAGGAGCTCAACCGAGGACGAATGGAATACATTAAAGACCGAAATAATTATAGCTAGTAAAGAAACATTAGGCTTTAGGGAATAAGCTGACAGAAAACCTTGGATCACAGAAGAAATTTAGGAACTGATGGATCAGAGGAGAAGGTAAAAAAATGCTCAGGATGAAGCAGGAAGAGAGCAGTACAGGCAACTTAGGTATCAAATAATCAGGATATGCAAAATAGCAAAAGAAAAATGGCTACAAGAAAAGTGTGAAGAAGTAGAAAAGGAAATGGTCGTAGTTAAAGTAGATGTTGCCTACAGAAAGATCAAACAGAATTTTGGAGAAATGAAGAAAAGACGTAAGAATATTATTGTTGCAGATGGGAAACCTCTTTTAAGCTCAGAAGATAGAGCTAACCGATGGAAAGAATACATTGAGAAACTGTATGTTGGGGACGACTTGAACAATAGTATAATGGAAAAGGAAGGTGATGTCAATATTGATGACTTAGGAGATCCTGTTTTGAGGACAGAATTTAATAAAGCTCTGAATGACTTGAAAGCAAATATGGCAGTTGGAATTGATGAGATCCCTGCAGAACTTCTCAAATCCTTAAGAGAAGAAGGAATCGAAAGATTATTCAAGCTGATATCAAAAAGTAATGAAACGGGAGAAATTCCAACTGATTTTAATAAAAATATCATCTTCACACTTCCAACACTGCACTTAATGACACGTGCAGAATCATAACAGGCTGCTTAAAATCAACTCCAGTCGAATGGCTCCACCGTCTCGCAGGAATAGCACCACCTTCTGTTCGAAGGGAAATAGCAGTGAACAAGGAAAGGAGGAAAGTGAACCATGAAAAATCTCATCCACTATATGGGTATATCCCTCACAGGCAAAGACTTAAGTCCAGGAAAAGTTTCCTAAGAATATCTCAGGAACTTACAACAACAACTGAAGAAGCCAGGTTACAACTATGGGAAGCTAAGGCTCCCCTTCCGCATGGCTGGGGAAGAGTGTCTGAATCTTTGCCACCTGGTTATGACAAGGGATGGTTGACATGGAAATCTTTGAATAGGCTGAGATCAGGAGTGGGCAGATCCAAAGTGAATTTAGCAAGATGGGGCTATACTGAGATCAGTGATATCAAGTGCGACTGCGGTGAGGACCAGACTGTCCAGCACATGCTCCAGTGTCAACTGTGTCCAGCATCCTGTTCGGCAGCTGAACTGTATGAGGCCTCAGAAAATGCACTGGAAGTGGCCAAGTACTGGTCCAGTATAATTTGATGACTGTAATTGTGTAATTGTATGTTTCTGATACGAAATAATAATAATAATTCACACTTCCAAAGAAAACACAAGCCGACAAATGTGAGAATTATCGCACCATTAGTCTAACATCACATGCTTCAAATCTACTGACGATAATAATATATAGAAGGATGGAAAGGGTTGTAAAAGAGATAGTAAGTGAAAATCAGTTTGGGTTTAGGAAAAATCGTGATACAAGGGAAGCAATTCTGTCTACAAGATTAATACTTGAAGGACGGAACAAAAAAAAACAAAAAAAAACAAAGATACTTTTATGGCATTTGTTGATTTAGAAAAAGATTTTGATAATGTTAGATGGGACAAGTCTAAAGTATCGAGATAGAAGAATACTCTATAAACTATATAAAAATCAAGTGCCTATAATAAAAGTAGAGAATCACGAGAGACATGCATCAGTAAAAAAGGGTGTTAATATTCAACTTGTATGTAGAAGAAACAATGAAGAAAGCCAAAGAAAAATTTCCATGTGGCATAAGTTTTCAGGGAGAAAAATTAAGTATGCTACGATTTGCTGATGACATTGTCTTGTTAGCAGAGAGGGCTTAGGATATTGAGAAGTTGTTGAATGTCATGAACAAAATACTGAAAGAAGACTTTGGACTGAATATAAATCAAAGCAAGACAAAAGTGATGAAATGTAGCAGAAATGATACCAATCCTAGTAGATTAAATATAAAAATAGGATCGGATGCATTAGGAGAAGTAAGTGAGTTCTGTTACTTGGGAAGCAAAATTACTACCGATGGCCGAATCAGGAATGATGTTAAAAGCAGAATAGCACTAGCAAAAAGAGCCTTCATGAAAAAGAGAAACCTATTAGTTTCAAAAATTGATCTAGGAATTAGAAATAACTTTTTAAAACTCTTTGTGTGGAGCACAGCACTTTATGGTAGCGAAACATGGACTTTAGGAATAACGGAAATAAAGAAAATTGATGCATTTGAAATGTGGTGCTACAGAAGAATGCTGAAAATTAAGTTGACTGAGAAAGTAAGAAATGAACGAGTTTTGGAAATGATGGGTGAGAAAAGAAGTTTGTGGAAGAAGCTTACAGAAAGAAGAGACATGCTGGTAGGTCATATTTTGAGACATGCTGGATTGGTTAATTTGTTAGTGGAGGGAACAGTCGAAGGTAAGAACTGTAGAGGAAGACAGAGATTAGAATATATGAGGCAGATAATTGACTATGTGGGTTGTAAGGGGTATGTAGAAATGAAGAGGTTAGCACAGGATAGGAAGGGATGGAGGATTGTATAAAAACCAGCCAAAAGACTGACGACAGCAAAAAAAAAAAAACAAAAAAAAACTGTCGATTAATTATGATGCTTTCTTCTGTAGGATCTAACAATTCTTCGGGTTGTGGACTAAGGGTTTTTTTTTTTTTTTTTTTTTTTTTTAGTTTAAAAGTACTGTCTACAGCTTTTCTCGGCTGCAGGATATGAAAGTTCTAATGTTTCATACCTTATGATAATATTGTAACAAGAATCTTCCATCAGCATCCACTTTGGCACATTTCCCTACCGATACAAAAATCGGAAAAGTTGCTAGGATAATTTAGTATTAAATGGGGAGATGGGGAAGGATGAGTGCAGTTTTGTAAATTAAATCTAAAAATTATTTTTCACTTATATTAAAACATCTGTTCCTTCAGGATTGGATAAAAACTGTGGATTTTTAAATTTAAATATCGAATTTTTTGGTCAGCAACTGTACAG